>JAECUM010003134.1:0-11592 GCA_016617855.1 Megalonaias nervosa | reverse complement strand
ATACTTCAAAGTCCTTGCTTTAGGTAACTGAATTGTTTTTTTTTTTTTCTTTTGGGATATAATGAGTGTAATGTATGAAATAAAGGGAGGTCACCTTTTGCTTTCTAGTACTTATTTTGTTTTTCAAAGTGAGAACGAATATCAATGATGTACAATAATTAGTTCCTACCTGTGAACGTGTGCACTCGTTTGAGAACACCGTTTCATTCTCAATTTAATTAGTTTGTAAAATAGAATAGGTTGAGAATAAAATTTGAAACATTTGTTGAATTAGATAAATGTTTTTCAAAGTTATAAAGGTTAGGAGCTTTCAGATATCTTTATGAAAACTGTCCCAAAGACAAATATTACATGGTAGAAAGTATGTCTGAAAAAACAGAAGTATAGTAGAGATGGATGTGATGCTTTGGGAGTTACGTAGACAATAATGAGATGCATCATATCTGCTGTGGAAGAAGGTCGATTCTGTTAGGCACTTAAGTATTTATAACTAAATACAATGCATAATCTCTTCTTCTTCCTTCCTTGTGCAAGAGTTTTATCAACCAGTTTCTGTATAAAAAGACTCTCAAAAGCAATTAATCAGTGCAGCTTCCAATTTAATTTTTTTTCTCCAATCTGCCCATATCTTCAGTAGCAATTGTTCCAGACTTGAGAAACATATTCTAATATCTGATTATGAAAAGAATATATATATATATATATATATATATATATATATATATATATATATATATTATTTGACCAAAGTTTCCCGTGAAAAGAACTGTTAGTCAAACACAATATGTATGTATGTACATGTATGTATGTATGTATGTGCACTCAAGCTGGTGAGTTTTGTGTATACAGGCTCAGATGTATTTTGCTTTGTTTCACTTTATCCCTTTCTAGCAATTATTTTGTTTCTCATATGAGAGAGAGAGAGAGAGAAACTCGCACACACGGACAGACGCCTTCAGACTTACACAGTCTTTGCATGTGTGTATATTTTAAATAAAAAAAATTAGCAGCTTTAAAGGGAGCAAAGATAATTTGTACCATAGTTAAGACTAGGAATCAGTTTATTCATTTCTAATTTGTATGGAATAATAGAGCAACTATGATTGATGATATTGACTGGTACTGTCAGGCTTTCAGTTTATGCACACAGACAATAAAACATAAACTTAAATAAAACATAACTTAAAATAAAAAAAACAAAAACAATAAACTTAACTGGTAAGAGCTTGATATTGCAGCAACTAAACACTGACAAAATGCTCAGCATTACTCTCTCTCTTTCTCACACACACACACACACACACACAGAACTGATATGAAAATATCAACGTATGTGATCATTGACCAATATAAGGAATAGTTTGATCAACGATTCTGAAACGCAACTCATTTTTTCAACTTTGCGGTCCGTAGATGCTTCCACACATTCTTAGAAGAGTTGGCACTGATATCCTTATTTGTGTACTTCCTCCAAATCCTTAAAAGTTTTCCATGCATGGTACGGATCTGCTTAGTTTGGTATCTTGTCAGTTTTCCTTCCAATACCATCTTTACTTGAGATGGTATCATTTGGGCTTCTTTGTATAGTAGAGTAAGCATAAGATAAAACTGAAGGTTGCTTTCACGTGCTTTGCAATTCAGTCGACTGTGCCAGCCCTCCACATCATTGTTTGTTCATACCGTTTTTCCAAAGACACTCCACGTGGATATGGTACACATTGTGCTGGATATCCATTTGTCACTAATATACATCATCCATTCATCTAACATGGCGGTTCTGACCTTTCCTTTTAATTTTTCAAAAGCTGCAGGGATATGTTTCGCTGGCAGAAAGGGCAAAGCAAACACCTTTCTACAAAACTTGAAAACAGCATCCCGCTGGTTGTATGCCGTCTACAAATAAAAAATATATTTACATTAGCCTTCATATTGATGCTGATAATGAGATCATTAACATAATAAGGAAAATTTTACAAATGAACACCGTGAACCATCTTATCTCTAGGTTCAAATAGTGAAGAACTGATAAAAATATAAATGAATACTTAACTTGTCACGAATCGACTAAATATGATAAATAGACTGTAACAGTTGTATTTAAAAAATAGAACAATATTTACCTGAAGACCTTTTTCCTGCAGTTTTCGCCACACAGCCTGGCCCCAGTGGAAGGCACATCCACTTATATGTGGATTATCGAAACCAAGTGGAGTGCCTTCCATATTCCACTTTCAAAGTCTGCTACAAATGACTTGACTGATGGTTCTCTGGGTAGAAGTCAAAGTAGAGCCTGGAGCACCTAATAATGAAAAGTTACTCGCGTTTTTATTTATAGTGAATATTATCAAACGTGGTGAGCAAAATAATAAACTACCTTCTTGTAATCTTTCTTGTTCTTGCCAGACATCACGATGAACACTAGTGGTACTTGCTTCATATTTTCTCTGGACTTAAAGAAACTATGAACTGTTAGTAACTAATAAAAAGGTTTCTTCACGATCTTGAAGGTACCATCAAAGTACCATGTTTTAGCCTTGCTCAGGAGTTCCAGCTGGTAATCAGTAGCAAATATTAAGTGGCTTTTGTCTTTGCGGATTACATCTTGCCTGAAGAAGGGCTCTGTAATTACATTTGACAAGTAGTCTTCATCCAGCTGAAAATTGAAAATAAACAACACCTTCTTAAGAACACATATTTGATATGAATCAAACATAACATAGAAATAATTTATTCAGTATAAGGTTCCGATTGTATTTGCCATGTAATATTCGATAGAGAAAAATAACAACTAACCAGGTTTTACTCTATTGCCACTTACGCTAAGCTCCAGCGCTGGTGGCTCTTCATCGTATGATGCATTGACAGCAACCGGAGTCTGAGGATGAGATTACAAAAGGTGCATAAAAAACAAAAAACAACATATATACGTGTAATGCTGATTTACAAACGTTGAAAATTTAAACCAATAGACTAATGGCTCACCAAGGTATAATGATATAAGCGACGGTCACCAGCACAAGTTAATATTTCACCGTATGTTATAAAAATCAATATATTATTACAATATATAACTATATAGGTAGTAGATTTAATGCAGTTATTATCATGTTAGGGTATATAAAGCTGTATTGGGTTTTAACTTATTATAAGCTTTCATGTCGATGGATCTTCATCATATGACTGTGACAGTGACTGGTTAAAGTTCATGAAGTTATTAATGTTATCATATAAGGATGCAATAAACCTAGAATTCGTTTTAACTTACACTAAGCTCAAGTGTCAGCAGTTTAGTGATGTCATCTGCTGGCTCCCTCTCTTTTTCTCTTATGGGTAAAACACATGGACTGCAGTCGAAGGTCAACCTATCCATCTTCAGTGCCTCCTTATACACTTTTAAAGAAATTCCTGCAAACAAATATTATGATTAAGTTATTGATAACAAAAGTCACAATACAGTTATTCCCAAAATTGAGTCTTAATATAATTATCTTTGTGTATGAAGAAAAGTTGCTCATTTTACATTTCAAGTGGAAACATAGTGCTTCGACTATGTTGTTTTGATCTTTATTTAATCCCTTGCTTTGTCCATATCTACTGCAAAAATGAAAGGTATTTTTTTCATTATGTCTGATAGTATGTACTATTTTCATTTGAAAGTTAACAAATATTTGATTTTCTACTCTATTTGCCGATTAATAAAATAACAGATCATCTAACAAAACAAGTAAGTATTCATTAAAAGGTAAGAAAGTCTTTTGAAGTATCCCTCTCAAAGTCGGATTAGTGTTTTCAGGAGGTATTCCTCGCCTCTACTCTTGTCGCTAATTTGTAACAATAGATTGTTTATATTTTATAAAGCCATGTGCAATCGAGTGTGTCATATATGAAGCAGTGTTACAGTCTGAAGCCTAAAATTAAATATATTTATTATAATATCTCATGTACGGTGTCGCTACTCTTAGAAAAATGTAAATGTATTCTGTATAATATTATCTTTTAAGTATTATTGTTTTATAAATCAATGTAAATAATTTGACCAGACGACTTAAATTGAGAATGTCGTTATGCAGATGAATATATTTTTTTAGCATAAAAAATAAATGTATGTAAGTATTTTAATTAGAATGCGCAATATATGTCAGTTTGTGTTTTCTCTTATATATGTGTGTGTGTGTGTGTGTGTGTGTGTGTGTGTGTGTGTGTGTGTGTCACAAAGTATGATTATTTTCTTTTAAAGAACATCAAGATAGTTTAGTTTGTTAAAATTTGTTCAATTTATTTTCCTAAAACCTATTCTATTTTACAATCTATAAAAATTGTCAAAAACATTTTGTCCTACTTAAATCATATATATCTTACATAGTGTTTACATGCTGTTTGAAGAAAAAGAACTTGATACAACTATCGCAAAGTTGGGCCGAATTGTCTTTTGATTTGGGCTGAATTGTCTTTCAAGCTGGGATGAATTGTCTTAATTTTGGCTCAAGTCGGGCCAAATTGTCTTGGGCCGAATTGTCTTTGGGCTGAATTGTCTATAAGCCCAAAAGTACACCTCAGGAATGGCCACCCATCTAACGTGACCAGCGGCCAGCATATTAGTACAAAAATGTAAAATGTACCCCTCACTAGCAGTCACTTTTTATTTCAAATGTACCCAGAACCAATAATTAATTCATATCATGACATAAGGTAAGTAATCAGATTATCTCTATCGTTGATACATGTCTCCCAGTGTCAAGTTTCCGTTACTGAAAGAAGTGTTGACTAAAGTATACAACATGTAACACTAAGATTAATATTATATCATTGTCTATAAAAGCTAACGTTTACAGGAAATAGACTCAGCAATGTTATGATAGAGTTTTGAGCTTCACACGTCTGTTGAGTTCTCTTTGATGATTACAATTGGACGTAATTTTCAAGATCATAACGGGGTCAGCAAAGGCTAAAAATAGATATTGTGCATGAACACACACACACACAGAAATTAACTTGAACAAAAACAGGGTACCAGACAAAGACCAAAAAATCATGTGGCAACACATTTATCGCTTCCTTTATGATGGCATTTCGTCCATTCTACAAAAGTTTCATCAGCATAATTAAATTGCATGCAGTTAGCAACATCCAAATAAATCATTACCAAACATTAACATGTTATCACGTAAATGAGATGCATTATTTTAGAAGAAAGTCAGTTATTCTACTTGACAGTATTGGGTGAGGTGGGGACAGGGGACTTGCCGAACAATTTTGTGTAGAAAAGACTCAAATAAAAGAATTTTATGTTGAAAAGACTCAAAAAACAACATCGTAAATGATAAGGAGGTTATTCAGCAGCATGGGAAAATAGAGCAAATGGAAAGAGAATTATATATGTACCGAGATTTAAATTATGTTTTTGAATGGTTTTGCAATGTGCATGACAACAATACCTGCTCGCATATCATGCTTACACCAAGAATAAGAACTATTAATTGTATATTCAGTTGAAATAAGTCTGTTATTATAACACGAAGATCCTTTTAATAATTAATGTTACTTTTAAACGAAGATATTTAATTAAATGCTTGAAGTATGTAGCTTTCTTACTATGTGCATTACATATACTTCTCCCAAACAATTTAGTCCCCCTCTGGAAAGGCCACCCATCTTATAAGAACACTTTCCCGGTGCAGAATGGGTGGCCATATAAGAGGGGGACCACTGTACTGCTTTCTTATAATAAATGGGAGTCACTGACATGCAATCATGAAACATGTTAAGAAGATGCGTTTTCATTAGTATTGCATACTTATCTTAAAAATTGGTCACGGTGTGCAATATTTAATCTTTCTCTGACTTTGGTTAATTATTTTTCTTTTGACTGTTCATGATTCAGTCATAAAAATTTATGATTGCATACATCTGTCTTTGCAACACACCCATCCTAAAAGGTCAATGTGACCTACATTAAACAAGTTGGTAGTTTAGGTTAAGTTTTTTTAATTTAGTTCATGACCTCACAGATTTGTAAATGCTATGTACATGCTATCCTATCAACAGAACCATGAAACAGGGTGAGTAAATACATGTTTATATAGGAAGGTCGATAATTTTCTCGCTTTATTTCCACTGGACTCTTCCTATCTCAATGACATACTTTCACGACCACCTTATTACAGATCCCATTAGTGGAAAGGCTTTGATCTTTCATATCCAAATGGGGAACTTTACTGTGATGGCATATAGACTTGACAAGTGGTTTCATAGCGATGATGCATCACATTCGGGACTCATCCTGCTTTGCCCAAAGTGCTGTCAGCTAAAAACTCAGCACTCATAACTTGGTTGTCAACCTAAACGCATTCAATAAACTCTTTTACACTCTTGGGTTCACAATGAAATACAAAAATGGATACTAAATGCTGTCCATTTGGGAGACTATGCAATCAGTGTAGACTTTCAGGAAGCAAATCTTCACATCCACACTCGCATGGCTTCCAGAAGTCCTGTGATTCATCTACAGAACAGGTTACAAAAACAGCAGCTAGTTATAATTTTAGAGCAAGACATATCACTTCTCATTTCAGTCTCCTTGTCAACAAGGATATCTCCGAAGGTCCCATACCCTTCAAGATTTTGGTCAATTAACTCTGGAATTCAGCATTCAGATAACAGAGTATATCACCCTTAGGTATGATAATTGAATTAGTACAGTGCTAGAGTCCTTGCCTCTATGGAACAATCCATCTGTTATAGAACTTTTTTGCTTGCTGGGGTTTTGCTCAATGCGTCAGCAGACTTCTTAGTTATAGGTCACTTTCTTGGGTTCCCATTACATTGATTTTCTCATCCAAATGGAAGCTGAACCTCTGAACATTGCATGAACTTTATTAAGTGGCACCTTTGTTTTACTAGTTCCAGATTCAAATGGAAAATTTATACTGTTTCTATAGACTGGAAGAGCCAAATGTTTACACTCCTCCTAAAACAAGTCAGGTTCCGAAGGTGATACAGAACATAAAATAATGGAAGTATCTCCTCATCCTGTTTACTCACTCAGATGGGAAATCTTGGATCAGCCTCATCAATCACATGTTTGATCTGAGCCCAGAATTCATGATTCTGCATGTCTGGATCTTATTAAAATACGCTGTTAGGAACAGTTCTTATGACAAGCAGTGGAGAAACCTTCAGGGGAGATGGCATATCCACCTTAAAGGAAATGGAATATATTTTCAGTGGAGCACACAAGAACACTTTATACCACTGCAGGCACCCACTAGCTAACTTCCTAAAGGTTCTTTGATGAGAAACAGTTAGCACCAATCACAATTGCAACCTACCGCTCCATGATAACTGGCACAAAATACATTATTCATGGGAGAGTGGATATCAGACAAACCAAAGACCTATCCGATTTTATGTTAACTTTGGATTTCATCTGTCCAATGACACTGGATCCTTGCTGTAATGGAATTTATCATTGGTACTTAAACCTGGCTGAATAAGGCACCATTTATACGCTCTCAAGAGCTTCACTGGTTCACCTGTCATATATGTCATGCCTCTTCACCACATTGGCAAACAGCAGGCAATATCAGCGAATACATGCCTGCTGGTGAATCCATCTACATTCAGTTCTCACAAGATGGGTCATTGTCACTCATGATGCCCTCTGCTTTCATTGCCATGAACAGGCTAATATTCATGGGTAATCAGACTTTGGTAATCATTCCTGTCTATTTTGGACACTTCATCTCAAGGTTATTTACCAGACCCAATGCAACCTTCTGAAGTGGTATTTAAGGAGGACCAAACTATTGTGCCGAGGGAGAATACGACTCTTCTTGCCCTGAAAAGAGGGAAAGAACGGTACATCAATACAGACATATTGGCCTGGATAAAGTTTGCTCTCTGTTGTGCATGTTGGAAATAACCCCACATGACATGGTATATGAGTGAAGCTGTTCTCTATTATTGTATATGCTGTGGGATGAAGATCTGAGTACATTTCTCCAGCTTTTTCCTCTGAGATAAGGCACAACTCGAGTTGGTGGGACCAAAACCAGTGGTGCAAAAGATTATCTTTCCAGGTCATTCGACAGCTTCATACATACGAGAATTAATGACTTCAGCTGGATTTGCAGAAAGGAATTATTTTTCCTATTGAAGCCGCTCTCCAACATAACGGAGTTTATTTTCATATGTGGGATATCTAGAAGCTGTTCCGTATACCTTACAGGACTGGAGATGGTCTGTCTTGGGTAATGTATCTCTCTCCACCTCATATGTATTCTCCTAATTTGGTATTACGATTGGGGAACATGTTTAAAGAAGAAACCATTTTTTTCAGTAAGGCATGTTTTTTTCGAAAACACATACCCAGTCACTATGCTCATACACCCTCCAAGCCTCCTGCAGTTACATCCATATAGAGAATGTGCCTAAAGCTCCAGTAGTAACTCACATTTTCTCAGAATTTGGGGCCAATCCCATTATAAAAGGGAAGTCACTCTGTCCAACTGCCACCTATTTGGGCATACAACTTTCAGCTTTTTTAGCTAAAACATTTTAATCTGGGAGAGCTGGATTTGCAAGGTTGTAGTAGTTCCATAAGGTATTATGATTTGATAAGTAATATCAAAGAAACATTATTACCAGAAAACATGGTTTCCAGATGGAGCCTCATCTCTGCGATAGTGGTAAAATTAATTAGTTTTTGGTTTTCATTCTTTCTATGTTAGTTCTTTCTTGTTGTTTTTTGGGGTGGGTGGGTTTTTGTTGTGGTTTTTTTTTTTCTTCATTTGTAACCATTTACGGAGTGATAAACTATGTAACATATGGATACAGTTTAATTTCCATAAGAATAAATACTCCACTAAAACATTTTGAATTCCATAAAAGCTCCTTTAGAAGTAAATGGGAAACAAAATTTTGGAGTTATATGTACCAAGATACATTCTTGCTACCAAAGAAAACCATTGTGACCTACATTTATAATTTACTTACATGGGTAAATATTTATACACATTATCACATAAAAGAACTCCCATGCTTTAGACATCCAAGCCTACTCAGAAGAACCCTTCTGACCAATGCAAATGGAAGTAGGAATAAATATTCTTATTCAGTGGATGTCATGCTAATGAATATGTATTTTATATTGTGATGGGTTACTCTCAACAGGTTATCTGTATACTGTAAATGTGAATAAATAAAAGAAGTCAATGAGCTTTCTATGTGAGGCTTATCTGTTATGGTGAATCAAGGTTATTATTGATGCATGAAATATGATTACAATATTGGCTTTGACTGTGACTTTCACCTAGTAAAATCATTATAAGGTTCTGTGCTGAAAACCTTGTGCAGTTTATACTTTATATTGTAAGAATACTGCCTAGCTGCATGAATTGTGTCACATTGGGGAGTTTCTTCTTCATGTTAAACTTTATTTGTGATTTACTTCAGGATTTGGATTTGCATACCCCAGGCAGCTTAGTGGAGCAACCGGAAAATACAGCTCAAAAGGAAACACCATTTACTAGTTTGAAAGAAATAAGTGGACTTGTAGTCACTAGAAAAGATAATAGTGATGTAACTACTCACCAGATGAATATTACAAAACACTATTTAGAATCAAGCACTTCAGATGAGGAGCCCTGTGACCATGAAACTTCATTAAACAATGTGTCTGAAGTGGAATTCAAAGCATTGCAAATTATTGAAAATGGATTTAAAAAAGAGGAAGGTGTACATATTTCGTGGCATGGGGATTCTGTTATAATATGTGGATCACCAACATTAATTCTTTGTATCAAAAAACGTTTAACCAGAATATTAGAGGCTCTTAGAAAGAAACAATCAGCGGAGGTTTCTCTAGACAAAGAGGAGAAGAAAATTGTGCGAGCTGTCATAGGAGAAGTGCAATCTGAGGGCACACTATTCATCTATGATGAGAAGATGAATCAGGTGGTTGTGTTTAGTGACAGACAGGATGATATCAGAAAATTTAAGTATAAGCTGAAAATCCAAACTGGGAAAGTAAAGGAAAGTGGAAGAAGTAAGCAAAGATTTGTGGAAAATTCTCCATTTTTGGAAGAATGTCAGGAAAATTTCAGTTCATTGCAGAAGTCAAAAGATATTCGGCAGGAATTGTCTTCATCTAAAAATGCATCTGATGTAGAAGTATTCTACACCAAAGAAAATATTAAAATTGCTGTATATGTGGCAAACATTCTCAGTCTTCCTGTTGATTGTATTGTGAATGCTGCTAATGACAGTTTGAGTCATGGAGGTGGGGTTGCCAAGGTGATAGCAGATGCTGCAGGCTCTGAACTGATACTGCAAGGAAATGCAACAATCATGAAATATAGGAATGGAAAGATCCCAGTAGGTTTTCAGGTAACTACATCTGCAGGTAGACTTCGATATAAATGCATAATCCACACAGTGGGACCATGCTGGGCAGATTATGAGCCTCATAATCTTCAAAAGGTAACGGATTGTGAGAAAGACTTGTATAGAGCCATCTTTGGATGTTTCCTTGAAGCTGAAAAGTATGGCCTTTCTTCAATTGCATTGCCTGCAGTTAGTTCAGGTAATTGTTCTTGTGTTCTTTATTGCACATTTGATCACACTATCAGTAATATAAGATTTTTTAAGCTCACCAGGTCATTATATTTAGTCACCATGTTCGATGGTCCTCTATTCACTTTGTATTGTTTATTGTTAAATCTGTTAAACTGTGCTGTTTGCAATGTTAGAATGCCCCATGAATCCCATGAAAGAGTTCGACCAAGTTTGGTGGACAGCATCAAAATCCATCTGCTCTGAAAATATGACAACTGTTATTTAAAAGATGAAACAAGATTTTCAGTTTTAATACAAAAAAAAATTGCAATGAATTGGGTCAACATTTTCTTAAAGCCTTAAGATAAGATAATATATGATGACTTCTTCTTGTCACATATTTCAGAACTAATTTAGAGTCAATCTTGCAGAGATTACATAATTATAAAAATACGTCAAATTATGTAAGTTTTCTAGAATGTAACGTTACCATAACATTTACTAAAATTTGCATGATTTCAAGAAACTCCTCAAAGAATGAATTTATGGATTATTTAATAAATTTTGAAGAGGATGGAGCTCAGCCTTAACATCATTGAAGTCAGATTGCTTGACCTTATGCTATTGCCAGGTCAGTGTTTATTTTGGCTAGCTTTAGCTTCTTGCTTTTAATTCCTATCCTCCGTTTTACACTGTGGGATAAACTCAAGTTTGCATTGTACTAAGGAAGTGCACAAAGAATTTGTAGTTAAAGGTCTGACCGTAAGAAAGCATATCTGTCATTTGAAAGTACATAACATTAATCTTTAACGAAGCAAGCTGAATTCAGTGGAGAAAGAAAAAGCAAAAATTGCAAAAGTAATTATGTCCACAAATCTATCTCACGATTTATTTCGACTTTATAGCTTAAGAGATGTATGAAGTTGGTTGCGCTTTTTACAAGCACTTCCTTCCACGGTAGGAAATAGTTTCTATTTTCCTTTTAAGGGCATGGTCAACAATAAGCTACATGTAAGTTTAAAGTTGCAAATTATCACT
>JAECUM010003132.1:0-90251 GCA_016617855.1 Megalonaias nervosa | reverse complement strand
TATATATACGTTTGGAAGGGTATCTACCTCAAGCATTCGACGTCCTTGAAAGTTTGTACTCTTAGGTGAGAACACATAATTTGTCTTGGAAATTGGCATCTATATATTATTTTGTTCACCACTGTACTATATGCGAAAGAATATTGTAGAGGCAATATGCGAAGATGACTCCAGATGTTTAAAAAATTTCCTTCAGGACGAATACAACCTTATACTTTCAAGGAAGCTAAGTATATGCAAAAATAACGTGTCCTAATATCTGATTTAATAACCTTTTGTTCGTCCTTGGCGTTCGAAGATGTCATTAGCATAATTAAATTTTGATTCAACTTCAGTGAGCACGTTGATATATATATATCTAATATTTTTGTACCTCCTGATACATGATTTTGTCTAATTTTTTAAACACTTTTATCATGACTGTAAATTATAGTGATATAACTGGAGTTCATAAGTGTATACTGCATATTTTAAGATATCAGAGAACGTGAAATTAATAGTAAATATGTTCACGACATTCGGCCATTGGAGAGTTTGGTCAGGTGGTATTTTAGAAGATCTAAGTTAATTCCCACTTGGTGAGTTAGGTCACACGAATAGGTATTTTGAAATATTAGATTGACTAGTTAGATCTGTCGTGTCGGTATTTTGTGATACATAGTCGTAAAGGACGCTTGAGAGTGTACATAAGGAGAGACCTGAGCAATCAGATTTATTCTTACTTTGGATAAATTCTTATTTCTTGTGTTCCCTTTGTAACATCAAGTCAGCAGATGTATTTTATGTTGTACATAGATATTAGGTGAGGATAAAACATTTGCTTTGGTTGTTCAGTGGTAGTAAAAAGTTTTAATAGGTGAATGATATTAATCTGAAACTATTGTGAATTATTCAAAGGAGTTCTGGACAACACCATTTTGACGTCACAATTCTTGAGTCGAGTCATAACAGAATTATGGGCATATCCGAGATACGAATTTCAGAAATGTTTCAGAGACATTAAAATTGTTTTGAAATTTAAATTCATTTTTAGTTCAGAAATGGTGTCGTTCCTGATCATTTGATTTTCATAGTGAAGCCAACAATCTTTCTTACTGTCATCTAGGGTGGAGAGTTTTGTTTCCAATCCGACCCAGGAAGTGTGTAAAAGTTTAAGGGAAAGATGAGCTTGCCAACCACTATCCTCTTTCCGACATGTTAAAACAGGAGATTAAAAACATTTTGGTCACATTTTTGGTAAAAAAGGAAATGTTTGATGCAAATGTTTTAGGATTAATTACTAAGTCTCTATATAACTCTGAAATGAAATTAAAGGAATTGAAATTTAAACACCGGACGGAAATAGAGCTACGAAAACCTAAGCTTCAAAAAGAAACTAAAAAGAAAGTGAGATGCAAATCAAGGAAAACAAAGAGGGAGAGAGAGACATACAAATGCAACTGCAAATCTAGGAAAAGATAGAATTAGACAAATGCAGGACATTTAAACAGAGATTCAGAAAGAAGAAAGAAACATGCAGAAGAAATTACAAATGCAAAAAGTAGAAAGAGAAATAGAAAAGAAATTGAAATTTAAAGAATTGGAACTGGCAAGCAAACAGCATTTACCTCGCGAAAGTTCAGTTTTTGATTTTACCAAAAATATTAGATTAGTACCCCACCTCCGTTTTAAAGAAAAAAATGTAGATCAATATTTTTCACATTTTGAAAAACTAAACAAGAATTTCAAATTGCCAAGAGAGCACTGGACTTTGTTATTACAGAGTGTACTTATTTGCAAAGCTAGTGAAGTTTATACTTCACTGCACTTCCCTGTCAGCAGAAGCCAGTTCTGGTTTTGGTTGCACAAGGAATATATCTTGAAAGGTTATGAGCTTTTACCTGAGGCATATCGACAGAGGTTTCGGAATTGCAAACATAGCCAAACCCGTGTCGATTCGCTAGGGAAAATGGATAACTATTTGTGTGCATCTAAAACGTTATGACAAACTTAGACAACCCATTTGAATCGAAGAGCATAAGTTCCATAACGATGTCAAGACTTACCTTGATGATCACAATGTACACACTTTGGCAAACGCTGCTATAACAGTTGACGGCTATTCCCTGATCTACAAAGGTTTTTTTGTCAATATGTTTTCCTCTCAGCAGATGATTGCTTTCAGTTAGAAAATAGGCACCAGAATAAGGACAGTTAAGGATGTGGTTAATCCACTTGTAATTGACAAGCCTTGGTTGGATCAAAAGGTTGATTCCATTGAAAATAAAATACCTGATTTACACCCTGCTTGTACAGTTACCTGAACTAGGTCAAAAATAACTCTTGAGAATGAAGTTGATCAGGAAATTATTCCTTTGGATGACACATATATTGGCAATGGCTTTTGATGAGGTCAATTTTGCTCCTGTTACTAATCATTCAAATGGTTCTGGTCATTGTGATCATTTTTTAATCATGCATTCTCTTATTTCTAATCAGGATGACGAAAGACAAGCACTTGTCGTCGAACAGGAAATATATTCCGAGATCTCCTGTTTGTTTCAGAGGACTATAAGCGAAGTTGATTCTGCACAGGTACCAACTTGTTATTTTTAAAAAATATGGTCCTTATGAGAAACTGGAGACCACCTCAGGTATCCGCTATATGACAAGTGCTCAATGAGCTCTCAAGTTGTTGTTCCTAACTGCATAGATGGGAAATGCTAGTCTAGCCCTCGAAACTCTATTGGCTAGTCATTTAGGAGTCAGTTCAAGAGTCACGAGGGTTTAGCCTTTAGAACTTTACTTTGGAGACACTGTTCGTGGACCATTTGTTATGTATATTTAATTTTATTGTTTGTTTGTTAGTTTTAAAAAGTTTTTATTTCATTACATGCTATTGTAAGTTAACATTTTATGCTGCACTTGACCTTGTCTAAAACTGAAGTCATTTCTACTTGACCCGATTAACATTTTTATTTTATTTTATGTAAACATCTAATATGTAGGCTTTATATCAGGATGTTTATTAATAGAAGAAGTAAATATGTTTATTTGAGTTAGGGTTTTGGAAATTCCTAAGTGAATTTTACAGGTTATGGTTTTGATTTTCTAAACATCGAGATCATCCTAGAAGGTTATTTTCTATAGGTAATGGTTTTTTGTTCAGAAAATGATAATTGTGACCTGAGGTAAAATAGAGAACTATATTATCTTATAATTGTGATGACCTGCTCATTCGTGCTTTAAAATCTAGCACTTTGACGTTGCATTATGTTGTGACCAGTTCTCTGGAAATACAAAAGTGCTTTTATAAAATTCTTGGATAAAGACATTCACTGACAGTTATACTGAATTCACACCTGGAATTATAGTACTGTGATTCAACAAAGACTGTTGATACATCAGCACTCCATAAGCTATAACAGACACGTCATCGCCTTTGTTTTGGATTTCTTCCAGAATTATACTGACCTTTATTCAGGACTTTAAATTACTAGGATTTATGCCTGATCTAATTCTTGCATTATTTTGGGATTTAATTCGCAATGCCATAAGTTGTTTTCTGTTTCTCATTTTCACTTTGTTTTCTAGGAAAATAAATTATTTGTTAAATTTTACAAGCTTGTTGTCTTTCACCCTTTTATATTACTAATTTATGGAGCATAGACTAATAAAAGAAAATTGGGTGCTCGTCCTTGAAATACGAATTTCGCAAAAATATTTCAGAAAACGTTTTTTGTTCTTGAAATTTAAATTCCTTTAGTTACGGTAATTTTAAAATTCCAAGTAATATTTCACATTTTAGAAATCTTTAGTGAAATCAACAAGCTTTTTACAATGTCATCTAAAGTGGAAATGTTTATTTCAAATCCTACCAAGGAACTATTTGACTCCTTCAAATAGACGAATCGCTTCAGCATGCCAGAAAATATGATAATTCTGAGCCAAAGCTTCTTTAACGAAACAAGAAATAAAAAATATTTTGATCCAATATTTGGTGGAAAAGAGTGATTTGGATAAAGATTCTTTGGATTTGATTAGTTAGTATGTATCAGACTCTAACATAAAAGTAAAGGAAATAGAATTAAAATCCAAGATGGAATTAGAGTTACGAAAGCCTGAGCTTCAGAAAGAGAAAGAGGAGAAACAAATGCAAATGCAATTTGACAAAGAGGAAAGAGAAAGGAAAATGCAAATGGAGAAAGAAGAGAGAAACACAAATGCAGTTACCGAAAGTAGAAAAACAAATGCTCTTGAAGAAAGAAGAGAGAGAAACAAATGTGAATGCAATTGCAGAAAGAGGAGCGAGAGAGATGAATACAAATGCAAACAGTAAAGAAGAAAAGGAATATCAATTTAGACTAAAAGAATTAGAGGTGGCAAGTGAAAAGCACATCCCCACTTTACATACAATTTCAAGTTTTGATGTTACTAAGAATATTAGGTAAGTGCCCCACCCCCACCCCAACCCTTACAGAAAAAGAAGTAGATAAATATTTTCCTCGTTTTGAACCAATTGCTTAAAATTAGAAATGGCCAAGAGAGCATTACACTCTATTATTACAGAGTACACATTTTGCCAAAGCCGGAGACATCTATGCTTCACTGTCAGTACAGCAAAGTGCTGACTATGATCTGGTTAAGGAATGCATTTTAACTGGTTATGAATTAGTCCGTGAGGTTTATCGACAAAAATTCAGAAACTATAAAAAGGAAGCTGGACAAACTCATGTCGAATTTGCAAGAGAAAAAGAGTATTTATTTGACAGTTGATGCTTCGCCAAGAAAGTTGATTAAGATTACGAAAATCTAAGTCAACTAGAATTACTTGAAGAGTTCACGAATTGCGTCCATAGTGAGGTTAAGACTTATCTTGATGAGCATAAGGTCGAAACTTTAGAAAATGCACCTCCTACTGCTGACGAGTATTCCTTAACTCATAAAGTTTCTTTTGTATGTAAGTCGTTTACTAAGCAGTCGTCTGGTAAACCAATATTTCAACCTAATACGAGCTCTTCCAAATCTCAGTATGGAACAACTTTTAGAAATCAGGTTTCTGATAAGATTGATCAGAAGTCCTTATCTCTTCCTACGTGCACCAATTGCAAGAAGAAAGGACACTTTATTTCTGATTGCTACAAATTAAAAAATAAATAACAGAATCAAGACAGACCTATTCAAAATGCTTATATTTCTAAGAGGTCGAAGTCACTGTCATGTATTGAAGGCAATACATTTGTTTGGTTTAATAAACTCCAGTCTGATTTTATTATGGAGAATTATGAACCATTCATGTCGAAGGGTTCTATATCACTCTTGGGTGATTCGGCTAGTAATATCCCTATTAACGTTTTAAGGGACATAGGAGTATCTCTGTCTTTTATTATCAGGTACTTTTCCTTTCTCTGAGAAGTCTTCTTCTAATTAGAGTGTTCTTATTCAGGGAGTAGAGTGTGGCATTGTTAAAGTTCCTCTCCATTGTGTAAATTGGTCATCAAATGTAGTCTCTGGACCCGTGACACTCGTAAAAATGTCTTCTTT
The DNA here is from genome assembly GCA_016617855.1 of Megalonaias nervosa. Taxonomy (NCBI): domain Eukaryota; kingdom Metazoa; phylum Mollusca; class Bivalvia; order Unionida; family Unionidae; genus Megalonaias; species Megalonaias nervosa. The sequence continues at coordinate 84,728 of JAECUM010003132.1, read as the reverse complement.
ACCCATTGAGGGGGTTCATTTATTACTAGGCAGTGACCTAGCTGGGGATACGGTTGTGGTTAATTCATTGGTAACTGACAAGTCTTGCTTGGCTCAGAAAGTCGGTCCTATTGAAAAGAATTCCCTGATTTATACCCAGTTTGTGCAGTTGCTAAAGCTATGGCAAAGAAAGCTCTTGAGAATGATGTTGATTAGGAAAGTATTCCTTTAGCTGACGCATGTATTGTTCACGCTTTTGATGAGATCACATTCACTCCTCGCTTGGATCAATCAAAAGGTATTGATCACAGTGATCCTCTTTTAACTACTCGTTCTCTTAATTCTATTAAGGGTGACAAGCGACAATCACTTGTCGTCGAACAGGACAAATGATCCAGAAATCTCCTGTTTGTTTCAAAGGGCCCTTAGTGAAACTGAAGCCACATAAGTACCTGTTTGTTTTTTCATAAAAAGGGGATTATTATGAGAAAATGGACACCACCTGAGGTACCTGCATGTGACGAGTGGTCAGTGAACTGCCAAATTGTAGTTCCAAACTCGTACAGACAGGAAATTCTTAGTCTGACCCATGAAAATCCTTTGGCTGGTGATTTTGTTAGGAATTAAAAAGACTTGTCACAAGATCTTGAATCACTTCTATTGACCAAAAATTAAACGTGATGTTTATAAGTACTGCAGATCTTGTCACACTTGACAATTGGTAGGAAAACCCAAGCAGAAGATACCTAACTCTCATCTGCAACATATTCCTGCATCTGATGAACCATTTAGCAGAATAATGGTAGATTGTGTTGGTCCCTTACCTAAGACCAAGTCAGGTAACCAATACTTGTTGACCATGATGTGTTCGTCAAAAAGATTCCCAGAGGCAGCCCAAATAAAACATTTGACACAGCAATAATACAACTGATTCTGAAAATAAAGACTTACAGCACGAATGAATAATTTCTAGATAAACAAGATTATATAGTCCTATACTTGACCTCAGGTCACAATACGTATTTTCTAAAAAGAACTGTTACCTAATGGACAATTTAATTCTGGAAGGTTCCAGATATTTACAAGATAAAATCGAAGTTATAATTAGAAGGCCTGTTACCATAATTATAATATATAAAGTATAGTAAACAACAGGTAGACCCGCCATTTATTTGGGAATTTCCTATGTTCTGAATGCAGATTGAAATAAACATGTTGTTTATGAAACCAAAATCAATGATTCAGGCCTGATAGAAAATGAAACCGATTTCGGACATGGTCAAAACCCAAAATACAATTATCCACAGCATATAAGGAATAAAAAAAACCCCATAAAACAAAGCAAATTAAATATGCCTAACACTATTGATCTTCTCTCTATTCTTCTGAATATTTTTGACAAACTCTTATTAATAAGATTTGCAATGTGGACAAGGTCGTCAGGACCAAGTTATGTCCGTGTCCTTCGCATCGCTCATTTGAAAAGATGTTGATCTTCAAGAACACTCAGCTCCCTTTCACATAATTTGAAAATATTATTAAGTTTATTATTCCAATTTCACTTAAATCAGTTTACAAATGAATACTTGTGGGCTCAAAATATTTAAATGATCCTTAAATCAACATGTTCTTTTATATTATTGACAAGGATGAAACCGTGTTTAAAAACTAATTGTGTCTATGACGTTAATGTGTAAATGAATAACTCAAGAGTCTTTAAACATAAGAAATGTTTAGATGGTGGCTTTGTTTTAACACCATGAATAGCCATTATGAGCAATTCATGAGCATGAAGATGGAGAAACTATAGCGATTCATAATATGCCAGTAACGTATGTATTTTATGTCAATTAAAATGTTACTGCACTTGAACAAATACTAAACTGTAACAAGAGTACATAGCAAATAGGTTCAGCAATTGTGCCGTATTTATTTTCACAGTTTAAAGACGATTAAACCATTGACGAGCACAGAAAGTAGAAATGCTAATATCTAACATTGATTTTAGAGGGCTGGTAACAGGACGAATAGTATAAATATGTACCACCAAGTGCTAAGGGGTGTAGGAAAAATGCAAACAACCATATCGCAAACACAACACAATTTACCAACAAATCATTCATACAAATTTTCCATAAGGTCTATGTAACGCCACCAACAAATCGCTCGTACAAATCTTTCATAAGGTCTATGTAATGCCACCAACAAATCGCTCGTATAAATCTTTCATAAGGTCTATGTAATGCCACCAACAAATCGCTCGTGCACATCCTCCAAATTTAACTTTGACATGTAAAAATTTACGTTTCATAAATACCCGGTAAAATGAGACAATAATGAACTCTAAAATGAGTTTAGTGAATCCATGAATGTTTCATGAAATAGAGGACAAAACATAACAACGCATGTAAGAGTGACAGTAAGGGAAATAAATTGGTGCGTAGCATGTCGACTGTATTTGATGATTCAGGCAAATAACATTACTGCGGTATAAAAAGAAGGTATCCATCTTGGTGTCAGCTCAGATAAACAAATATACCAGTAAGAAATAGACCCGCCAGATGCGTTTAAATAAACCATCATTACTTTCAAAGCTTTTTACCTGGATTTAGAAAGCATACAAAAGGTCGTCGGCATCTGCATAAACAACTATAATAAATCATTGGATTGAAACTTTGTGAGAACACTAAGTGTTAGGTATACAGATTGTAAATCTACACACGAGAACTGGGTTAGAAACATGTCCTAATATAAAGAAGTTTACAGGTATCAGATGGATGATGTTTTGCCAGGAGAACACTAATAGATTGAGACATCCCACTGGAAATTTTGAAAAACACATTAATAATAATAGACTAACCTGTCTAAAAAGCTCTAATGCCTTACGTTATCCAAGTGTTTGATGTATGAATTTTAATACAGGAAGCACAAAGCGGGTATGACGGTGGCATTTGAACGCTGACGACTGATCGAGATTTATTGCGTAGATATCAAAACTGAAAACGTTTATGAATACATGAACTGAAGGGCAACATATTTAACATACCACAAGTAAAAAGAAGACGCTGGGATTGTATTATGTTGGATTCTTACACAGGACTTCACTGGCATGAGATCAAAGTTGTATTCAAAACAGACGGGAGAAAAGAAAGTAGGGCAAGATGTCAGTGTCACAGAATAAGACAAGAAATAACATGGTTTTGCCTTAGATCTATTTTTCACCTTTATTCGTTGTGCATGCGTACAACGTTACCTGGGGTGAATCATTGTTTCTCCAGGTGAGCGACTGTAAAACTACATGCGACGAGAGTCACGAAAGGCATGGTATACATGAGTATACATATGACCCTGACTATTATTCACTCTCCTATGGATTTAAGCTTGATTCGTTTCAAACTGAGGCATAGGTCATTTGGATTTTGTCAAGGAGGGAACGTTCTCCATTATGTTCTCCGGCCATAGGGTTAAGTGTTAAATTTATATTTTATTTGATATGTGAAGCTTATTCTCGTTTTAATGTCATATCGGGTAATGAAGCTTTTACTACTTCAGATTGGAAACGTTGTGAACTTTGGATTACAAGTTGCTATTACAGTTTAATTTATTAGTATCTATCTAACAATTTAATTCAGAACCCATTATTATGACCACTTTGGTTTTATTGTAGCTGTTTAGGGCTGACGGTAGCTGTTTAGGGTTGAGCGTAGCTGTCCATAGAGTGGCGTGCTGTCTGTACGTATGTGTATACCTGCCCATAGGGATGTGTAGGGCTGACGGTAGCTGTGTAGGGCTGAGCAGACTGTAGCTGTTTAGTGCTGTGTGCTGTCCGTACGTGTGTGTATACGTAAGACTATACATATGGTGGAACCACGAATGTAGGCGTAGCCAATGCCAGGGTGCTGGGTGCTGTCCATACGTATGTGTATACGTATTTGTGGTGGATCCGTGAAGCGTGTGAGCGACCGATAAGTGTGGGCCAACCCAAGGATTCGGGGAAACTGTGTGGTTTATCAGTTTATGAATCATACGACTGTTCAAGTGTTAAGAGTCGTATGTTTGTTTCACTTGATTGTAGTTTCAATTGAGTACAATATTGTTTACATTACATGAGATTATGTGAATCTCGCTTTCATAGTTTTCATTGTTTATTTGAATCTCGTTTACATAGCATAATATAGGAGATTATGTAAATCTCGTCTACAGTGTATATTTTTCGAAGCATATTTGAATTCTTTGAGTTTATTTGAATCTTAATGGTATTCCATACGTGAGATTTATGTGGATCTCGCTTGTGTTGCATAATATTAGTGGAAACGTATTTGCAGTCTGAGGTCATTTGGACCTCACTTTTCATACGTAAGATTATATAGATCATATTTTTCCTTTTCAATTTGGGAATGTGTGTAGAATGATTAGATCAATCGTATGATAGGAGTGGGAGAGAATCATTGCATTTGTACATATATTCTTAGTAATTCATTCTATAAATTTCAATCGTCCATCACATTGTGTTTGTGTTGTTCATTTAGTCCAAGAAGAAAAACCCACTCGGTTTCAATTCTGTTATAGTCAGAAAGTGTGTGGTCCAAAAGAATTTATAATTTGAGATGTACAAATATTGTCTCTTGAACCGATGTTATGTATATTTAATTTGTATTTGTTGGCTTTTCTTATTGACTATATGTTATGTATGTATGTATGTATGTATGTATCTTGTACTTGACCTTGTCCATAATCAAGTTCATTGTGTATCTGACCAGTGTTATTTATCCTTCAAACATAATAATACATAATATTTCTTATGTAAATTAAATATTCACTTCATTATCAGTTAAAAGATAAAGTCTTGATACTGACGTTAGAAGCTTCTTGAATGTAAAATGCCATTTAAGTGATAGAGATTTCCAGAAATACTCACTTAAAGGGGCAAATGGTCTTTCGTATCTAAAAATTACTCATTCTTGCCTTAACATCTGAAGCAGAACCAATCTTATTGTTACGATCAGTTTTTGATTAGGGTGAATTTATTCAAATTATTCACTGCAATTACAAAGTGCTCGGACTAGAACATTAATTTGAAATTATAATGAATTTAGACAATGACATTTTTGGATTACATTTTTGTGATATATCCAAATACTGTTAGCACATCATCACACTCCAGGTCAATGGCATATTAACATAGTCGAGACAATAGAAACATCAACACAATCTGTATTGGAATTTAATTAGAATAACGCTGCAATTCAGTTGGAACTTCACACATTTGGACTTTAAAGATTATTTGGGATTTTAATTCTCAATACTGTAAGTTCTTTTAAAATTTTAACTTTGTATTCTAGGGAAATTATTTGTTAAATTTTATAAAATTGTGGTTTTTATCTCTTTTTTTTGTTAATTAGTTTAAGACCATGGAGTCGTAAAAATGAACAGAAAATATCAAGTGGTCACCTCAGTCAGTTTACGACATCACGAAATATACAGCATGAGGATGATGAGGTTGTTCTGCTGCCTGCACATGGCGAAAGGCTTTAATATGTTCATAACATATACACGTTGCTCAATGACGACTATTTTATTAACTTATTCTCAAAAAGAAATTGAAGAAAAATAAAATCTGTTTTTTTTATGCTCTCTGAGATTCCATACGATCTCTTCTTTCATAAAATAAGGTAAGCCATGGTTTTTTTTTTTCTTTTTCTTCCAATCACTGTCTAATTGTTGCTTGTCTTCGCGTTGTGGTTCTGTCCTTCTGCAACTTCGCCAGATTCTGAGGAAAACCAAACGAATATAACATATAGCGATATGTTAGTGTCTGGAAGCACACTGGATTCAGCAATGAATCTGACACCGAATAGTACAATTCAAAATGCTTCTGGCTTTCATGGAGTCTTTTTTCAATAAATTTCAAAGCAGAGAAAACAACACACACACACACACACACACACACATTCCTGAATTACTGTGTCGTATACTGTCTACAGTTTATTCCCCTTAGAACTAAAAGAATCTAGAAGCAGACGTTCTGTAATCTTTCGTTGCCATTGGTATCTTTATCAAATTAGTGAGAATTGTCATTTAATATCTTACCTATATTTAAATAGAAACTGACAACTTAACTTGTAGCCTGCAACAATAACGTCACTTGGATCTTATCTAGCTTAGACAACACTTCAATCTATTCTACTGAAAAGCCACGTGTTTATCATCAAATGCTGAATGAACATGGAGCTCTTATATATGCAGAAGCAAATCTTAGAAAAAGACTGAATATTCTCAGTTATGTTTTGTATGTTCTGTTCCTCAATCAGTCTTGGCTTTTATGATTTATTATATCATTGCCTTTTACTCTAAGGTTCACAATCCACATCTAACTTTGTGAGCCGTTTCTTTATTTCTTTCATAGTAGTGTTCAGAAAGCAAATCTCGTCAGAATACTGAAGACTGAGTATTGAAATGTCACACTTTTCCATGATTTTTAATACTTATCAGTTTAGCTAATTACCAAATAAATATATTACATATAAAAGGCGAGTATTTCATAATATGTACGATATATACTGCTTATACGTTGGTAAATGTAAATGTTTATACTACCGTATTTGCAAATTGTACAACATGTGTACATGTGTTGTACAACATGTGTACATGTGAACCAAGCTTAAGCTTATCCCAACATTTTTCGTTCAGGCAGGGGCTCACGATAAGATCCGCCCTAGGCAAGGGGACCAAATTCTTCCTTCAAATTACTGACCTATTTCATTACAAAGCTCTTTGGGTACAAAGTTTAAAAAATGTTTTCAAAGTATTGGTATGACTATCTTACAACCAACAGTCTAATTGGTTATATTAGATCTGGTTTACCTCGATTCGACTTTTTATCAGCTGTGTGATAAACACAATGACTTTAGCAAAGCGGTTAATGAAGTCAAGGGCATTTTAATCGCGTTTTGTGATGTTAACAATGCCTTCGACAAAGTCTGACACAAAGGTTTAATTCCTAAGTTAAGAAATATTATAATGATGATGTAGTTTTGGAATAGTTTAAACTTTAATTTCTCAAACAGGACTTACACTGTTCTAGAACGTTGAACTTCAGACCAATAATATGCAAAACAGTACTCAAACTGATCTAGAACGTAAAACGTCAGACCAATAACATGCAAGAACTGGTGAGCTCCATGAATTAATAACAGACAAATGATCATTTGAATTTACATTAATGCCATTTTCACTGGTATTCAGTAAGTATAAAACTTTGCTGATCATATATAATTGAAAATTATTGTTGAGAACCCAAACCTGGAGGTTGGTATTTTTGAAAGAAGAGCTACTTAAAATCAGTTTGTGGACCTACCAATATTTAGTTGATTATAATCCAAGCAAAGCCGAATCAACGATCATATCCGGAAAATCTCAGATGGAACATCATGTAAATTGTTTAATGTGTGACACGGTTCTTAGGAATGTCATTTGGCTTAAACATTTAGATTTCTAGGCATCTCTCTCACAGCTAACAAATATTCACACAGAATTATTGGAATCCGTACCGCTGCCACCAAAATGTTACATTCGGGCTCAAAAGGACACACAAACACCAAGTAAGGATCCTACAACTTTATGTAAAATAAAGCTACAATCTTCACACAAATCAAAATCAGTGCTGCTTACATAACTGCCTGCTATCCCACTCTGCTCTTTTAATAAGGGTTAAAGATAAGGGATTTTATTTAATTGAACAGGTGTGCATTATCCAATGGCATGAACTGGTCCAGTCTTAGTTAGCCATGGGAAGACAAACAACAGAACCGAATCTGTTGACAGTCTCTCAGTCTCTGTTATCAAATATCCAGAATATATATATATATATATATATATATATATATATATATATATATATATATATATATATATATATATATATATATATATGCCATCTAGGCTGGAATTAAAAATCGTTTACCTAACACGACCAACACCCACGCTCACCCAATGTCTCTCCTTAATTTCGGCACATAAACATTGTTCAAATCAAGACTAAGTTAGAATATTTGTTTCCAACTGCCAACGGATGAATCATATTTATTTATAGGTGAATGTGTGGCATTCAAGGGCTATTTCAAAACTGGTTTCACACATACGCACAGACACACACAAACACAGAGAGGGGGCTATTATTATTATAATGATTTAGCTATCTTTTCACTCTCAGATTATGTAGGACTGTTGATGATTAGAACCAAAATATCATGTTTGGTCCAGCTATCTCTTGTTGCTCTCTTGCAAGACATACATCATAACAAGGAATTCCTGAGGTCTTTGGAAAATTTAGAGCGCATTCTATTCTTTTTGGTCGATACGTTTGATTTAAGGACTTTGTATCAAACCTATTACCAAAATGAGTCATGCATTACATACAATTATTTTATTTATTAAGTTACACACACATGTGCCCAATGGACGTCAGCAAGAGGCAATGATAACGCATTTTCTAATTTTCTGATTTATTACGAATTAGATTATTACAGTTATGCACAGACTAAAAGCTTTCTGTCACTAGGATTCGCTCTGTAATGTTCATGTTATTGTTGTACCAGTGATATATTGCTGAAAACAGTAAAACAATGGTCTCCGAAAGGTAATTTAATTCGTTCTTCATTTAAATTTTTGGTTTTAACGATGAAGTATCTGTCAAAATACCAATGTATCTGTTTATAGGAATATATGTATTACTTATAGTTATGAAGGTTTGGAAATCGAATTTGGTGTTGATTTCTGTTTCACCTTTCACTGTCAGCAATAATAGTACTTATTTTACATTTTAACTGAATAAAGAACAAACTGTCAGGTTCAAGCTTATGCTAGACAGACGTTTTGTTGCTTCTAGTTATTTATTATTATGTACACTGGAGAGAGTCAGTAAATAATTAAAAGTAATGGAATAGTTTGTAAGGTACAAAAACATAGATGACGAACGCTGTTTTGAAACATTTTCCAGGACAATACGTTTATATGGTAATAGCTTGTAGACTCCGTAAATATTAATGAAAAGATTTGAATTGCCACCAGTCAGCAAGATCTGATCCGTAAGGATTCAATTTGGTGCTTGACTGGCTTCACTCCATCATATGCAAGGGGTATAAAAATTTTTTTACATAAATTTAGTTATGATAATAACATCGAAGTCTTGAGAATTATATAAGCTCTTCTGTCTCTCCAACGCTACATTTTAGGTAATAATTCTTACGTCAGCCAGACAAAGCTTTATTTCAAATAACCATGGAATCAATCCTACTAGGTTTTATTGGTGCAATTTCTCTCGAAAAACACGTCGCAAAAGATAGTGTCATATAGCTTATTTCCAACATATTTTATATTTTGCTTTCTTTTAGATTTAAGTATAGAGTGCAATGTGAATTAGAAGCTCATCATTGTAAGTGTCTAAATTGCTTTCTTCAGGTCGGTTTCCAAAAACCCACATTTTATCTGAGAACAGTGTATAAAAGGATTGCGATATAGTCAAAAATGCCGTAGGTTAATAATATTGTTCTTAAGACTCTAATGTAATAAATCTATAATAATTTAATTCTTTAAGTTATAAAATGAACATTTTAGAGGAATTTACAGCATTATGAATTAAATCAAAATAATCCAAAACTGTTCTACATACATCCAAAAGAATTAAGTGTTCAGATTGAATTTCAGGTATTTAAATGTGCTGCTGTGCCAACGGCTTTGATATACACACATATCTATGTGCTTATGATTGCTTGTGTCTTTTTTTTTCTCCCTCGCGGAGATATGAAAAGTGTTATGGCGTTGTGTTAATTTTTTGTAACTTCTGGTACATGACTATATCTATATTGTGTGTAATTTTGTAAATTGTCGTATTCTTCTGCAAACAAATATATAGTTAATTTTTTGTTCGTGGGTGTAGATTCTATATTCATCGCTATTACGCAATAAATAAGCGTTTGCTAGTTAAATTCAACCTACATGTAGAATTTAGTGACATTTTTTGATTTCCTATTGGCTACGTTAGGTCAGGTGGTATCTTCGAATAGTTAAGCTATTTCCTATTGGCAGGGTTAAGTCAAATGGGTAGGTTTTTCGAAATATTAGATTGAGTAGCAAGATCTGTCATGTATGATATAATGCAATATATAATCGTAGTAAACTCATGAGACGTATATAAGAAAAGAATTGAGCAATAAGATGCATTCCTATCTTGGATTCATTGCTATTTCGGATTCTTATTTCATCTGTTGAAATCAGTCTGAAATGTGATTAATGTTGTGTTTATATAATTTGAGAAGAGATATTTATTAGGATTATTCACTGGAATTACAACGTGCTCATTGGACTTGAATCTTATTCTGGGACTATTATGAATTATTCAAGGGAGTTCTGGACATTGCATTTTGTGATACGTGCATTAGAGGATCTGAAATTCATTCGGAAAATACGATTCCTTTGAACTTGAATAGAAATGTTTAGGATAATATTGAATTCAATTCATAATACTGTTCCTCCTCTCTTTTAATTTTATAACTTTCATTATTAAATTCTTAAGTTTTACAAAATTTGTTCGTTGTGCTTTTTTCTGCAACATAGTTTATGACTATAGAGTTATAACAAAAGGGAAAGAAACAAACCTTTAGGCCTACATTTATATTGCAATAATATGATTACGCGTATAAAGGATGCTGAATAAAGGGAAGAAAAAGAGACAAAAACTACCATCTTTGAGTTTGTGGAAGAAGCATGCCCGAGACAGAATATTCTAGGCACAGAGGCACCGGGATCGTAAATCTTTCCAGAGCTCGCAAGACGTTATGTGGTGGCATGGTAAAATCCTGTGACTGCACATATAGGTTGATGTTCGTTGATTTGTAACTTTACCTCTGCTCACTGTATGTTATATTTATCATCTTACCATGTTACATTTACAGTTAAACATCTTGGCTACTCAACGAGAATAAAGAATAGTAAGGATATACATTTTAATGTGAATACGATGTCAATATTTAGTGTTCAGTAGAATACAGCGTTCCAGTACTCTCAAATAGACTCTTGCTTCTGTATCAGTCATGTGCCATTCTAACCTGCTCTCTCGTAAAAGTTCATAGGGAATCAGCTTAATAATGATTCTCATAAAAAAAATTATGAACTAGTGCCTATAATTGAAGTGAAACAAACAATGGCCACCGAACGTATGAAATTCTGATTTTCTTAGTACAAGACCATTTGACTTGGAGGGAATTTCCCTTTTCTTGCAGAATTGAAATACAAGCGTACTTATCATTTTCAGAAAGAAATATTTTCTTTTATCTGCCACCTGTGTTTGCCCTTGCATCTCATATCATTTATAAAATAATATTTGTTTTTAGTACAGAACCAAAAATAAAACTATCCAGTTGCAAAGAAATTCGTACTTCTTTACCGAAAAATGTATCTAATGATACAAACAGTTGTGTTTTTGATATCATGCTGATTTCGACTTTCTCAGTAAATTAACTCTAAATGTGAAAAAATGGAGTCATTTAAACTTTAGAAACGTTTATTGCATGAAAACCATAATGTTATCTTGCCCATGGTTCATGTTATTCTGGGATTCATGGTGATGAAATTGTTATCCTACCCACGACGCGTGATATTCTGAGAATGATGATTATGAAATTAATTACTAACTGCATCAAACCGATATCTGTAATACATTATTTCATGCACCGCTCCGGTGGCCTAAGTGATTAGAGCGTCCGCCTTGGATGCGGGAGGTCGCGGGTTCAAACCCCGGCGGAGTCATACTAAAGATATAAAAATAGCATTAACAAGATAGAACTTGTCGGCCTGTTGTCGGAATAATGTGACTAGGTGATACATGATGCTATATGTTTGCGGCATGATGTCCCAGTGCTAAACATCAGTATAAACTGCTACACTGCAGATATCATAACGATATGACTAAACAATTATTAAAACTATGTTAAAAATTCAAATCACACACACACACACACACACACACACACACACACACACACACACACTCATTCCTTCAGGCAAATTCAAAGGTCTAATATCCGTTGAGATATTACAAATTCAAGAAGCCCATGCCACTATTGATTAAAGACTAATGCATATGCTTGAAAGTTAAGAGACAGTTTTGCAAAGATAAGTTAGTGAAAAAAGCTATGTATCATTTTATATTACGGAGTCACTGGTGGGTCATATATGCTATATATATATATATATATATATATATATATATATATATATATATATATATATATATATATATATATATATATATATATATATATATTGTTGTAATGACCAAAAACTATTTTGTTGAAGAGTATTTTTAATATTGATTGAAGGCAATGTCATATAAATGGGGAAAATGTCCTCTTGTACTATTAATTTAGTATTTTCCCTCTGCCTTTTACCGCCGTGGTTCCGATACACTATCATTTCCTCCAGCGACACCTTTAGAACTCTCCCGTACTCACCAGTGCAGAAATGCTTTTATCTTCCTGCTATCCTTGATAAAGTAATCTGCGAGACTGTTAAATACAAATCTAGTCGCTTAATTTTGAGTTCTATGGCTTAAATGACACTTAAACAGGATTCAGAGTTTGCAAAGGAGCAGGCTGTCACAGCATGTACTCAATAACCTTACAACCATCAGCACAGAAGGACTCTTCCTTTCAAGACTTTAATTATAATGTGGCACTGTAAAGATATTGGTAAGTGCGGAAATAAAGATGTTGATCATTAATTCAAAGACTACATTAAATTACGATAGAACGTAGGAGAATAAAGAGTTCTATGCACAATTATGTACTCTTTAAATTTCATTGATATTATTTTTTCACTTTTGCGATGATAACACGTGCTTTTAATAACATATTTTGATGCTACCGCACGCTTACCCCTATGCTATCAAATATTTCTTGGGAGATCTATGTAATTATTCTTAATTTAATATTAGTACTGGTAGATAAATTTTATTTACTTTTTAAGTTGAATATGTTATACTTTGATTATAACAATTCGAAATGAATGCATTTGTCTGGAAGGAAGACTCCATTTTCATGCAAATAAGATTAAGTATTCCAGGCATAATTGCCTGCTATAGACAAGAATTGCAGACACACGAAAGTCTGCATCCGAAAATAAATATCGATACTTTAATGACCAGAATCCTTTGAAGAAATCCGAGTGTCACATCGAGAAAGAATCAATTTGTCTCGGATGTGCATCATATCGTCTCATCTCTACTCGAATAAGGATTCCCTTCCTTTTACGCATTTGTCAAAGCAGTGACATTATAAAATATACTGCCATTTACTGGATCGATAATAATTTTGTGAATTATTAATTTGTGAATTTGCCACTGCAAACATTCCTGATTTGTATGTGGGCAAACAATTGTTTGATATCGACCCGTGAGGTTTTAGACAGAAAGGTTATAAGAAGGAAGCATTTTTTAAAATGAGAAAGTTCATTCATTTCGCTATCCCAATGATATGTATGCAAGAGGAATCAAGTGTTCTCTTTGACGATTTAGTATATAGTCATGTAACTTATTTTTAAAAAAACTGACCATTAACCCTTTATACCTATCTTTTATTTTGCTTTGCTTCTGTTCTGCTTTTCCATTATTGGGTATGTTCAACCCTAACGTATGTAGACCTTAGTAACTGTTGCATAATGTGTGTGTGTGTGTGTGTGTGTGTGTGTGTGTGTGTGTGTGTCGGTTCTATCAATGCAATGTTTACATGTATAGATCTTCCTCAGTATCACAAACATATAATAATCATATTGGCTTTATTTTCCTTTCCATCTCGGTACAAGCGACATATTGATAAGCTCAGTTCAGATGCAAGCATAAGACAATACTTAGATGATTGGATGCAGAGTTTCATGGATTAATGAATGGATTATCAGATTGATAGCTATCAAAATGGGTATTTTCAATCATTTATATATGATGTTGCTCATTCTTTTTTTATTTCTTTTCTTTTTCTTCTATTTGATTATTAGATATCATTGGGAGAACAAGGATTGCATGAACAGGGACATTAATCTGGAAACATAAAGAGCATACATTATATATTTTACAGTCAGATACTCGAATGTTTCAGTGGGAGAAAAGTGCTATCGACAAACTACAATCGCTACAGTGGCGATATTCCATTTGGAACGACTTTCTCCATTTAGGAAATATATATGCCCTTATGTAAGTTATTTAAACCTCAGTTCCTCTTATTCTGCTTCTCTCCCTCCCACGCTTCATCTTGTTACGACTACATGGTCTTAAACCAACTAAAAGAAAAAGCTATAACCTAGAGAGTTTGTAAAAATTCAACAAATAAATTATCTCCCAAAAATGCAAAGTGAAAAATTAAAAATAACTTTGAGTTATGTGAATGAATTCAAAATAGCCTTAAAAGTTCTATCACAAGTCCAAAAACACAGATTATTCCAAAAGAATTCCAGCGGTGTTCCAAGTGAAGTCCAATATTGAATGTATTGAGCGCCAGTAGCGTTGAATACTGTTAATATGCTAACAGTCTAGATGTATCACAATGATATAATCCAAAATGTCTTTAAACAAAATAACCGTAATTCCAAAATAGTTACTTATTCCTAAAGTCTATGCTTACTTCATAATTCCAATGAATAATTGAAATAAATAAATACCATCAAATAATAATCAAATCTCATCAAATAATAAGTGAACACAACTAAATGACTTTCTCCACTACAAATGTTTAAAACAGGAATAATTAATTTTGTTACTCACCACCTACATAAAACCTAAGACCCAATTTCAGAACCAGGATGAGCGTCATAAGTTCATTCCACAACATTCCAACTTGTCAACAAAGTCATGTATTTTACAACCAATCAATCAAAAATCAGGGCACCTCATTTTCCAAAGGAAGAAACAAATGACCTGAACTCAAATCCGATCAAAATTTTATCAAGATCACTTCTGCACCTTACAAAGTCAAAACGCCACATAAACATATTTACCCAAATTAAAACTGCAACCAACTATCATAAACTATGTAATGTGTTTACAAAAATTACCCTTACAATCAACAATTATGAATAAAAAATAGAACACATCATATCAATCTTTTCGTCTACATCAGGACGTACTGGTCTTAAGATGTGTCAATTATATATCTTGAGTGCAGTTTTATGCAGTCAATGAGATGCCATTAAGAAATGCCTAAACGAACTCCAAAAACCAAATGTTGGCTTTAGCATGTTATCAAAAGTTTTCTGCATGAATCATGGAAATTCTCAGTGACTGTACTTACATGATATGTTAAGATGTATTACCCATACAGTATTGTACACTTTAATACTCTACAGCTACTGGTACACGTCTTTAAAAAAAATAGCTGATGATTAAATTTAGTAACACAACTTTTAAGTAGAAGTTTTAATCGCATCACAATCGTTCTTGAAAGCGATTTATAAATCGGGCGTTCATTAATGTATTACGACTCTACAGTCTTACAACAAATAATAAACGAAGAGTGAGAAGCATCAAGCTTTGTAAAATTCAACAAATAATTCATTTCCCTAGAATACAAGGTCTAAAATGTAAAAAGAAGTTATGATATTGCGAATTAAATCCCAAATAATCCTAGAATTGCAGACACAAGGCCTAATGATCAAAGTTCTGAATATACTTTAGTGGAAAAATTCAACGTTGGAAATTTTGATGTGTCTGTGGTGGCCCGTGTATCGGTGATGTGTCAACAGTATTCGTAAGATCACAGTAATACAATCGACGATAAATTATTATTTGAAATTTCACTATAAATTTAAGTCTATTTCCATAAAGTTATTTTTTAAGAGCACTTTGTATTTCCAGAGAAGAATCGTTTGAATTAAATATTTTAGAAAAATAAATTTCAGCCAGAATGAAACTGGACACAACAATAATACAACTGATTCTGCTAATATCTAAAACACAAAAAACTAATTTTCAAATAAACAAGATTTATATGTTAAACTTAACGTAAAAAAAAAAACCCGCACAAGGGTATAAAGTACATTTTTCTAGAAGGATCTTAGTTATAATTGGAACGTCCATCACCAAAATCACAATAACGCATCTAACAATCATCACATAGTCGGACTATAAAATACAATATCCTTGCCTCAGCTCAAGACAATGATCCTCACTCAGAAAAAAAGATTGTTTACAAACTGTTAAAAAAAAAATCACTGATTCAGGTCAAATAGAAAATGAACTTGATTATGGATAAGGTCAAGTCCAACATAAAATATTACATTATAAATATCACATAATGAAATAAAAATATAAAAACTTACTAACAAACAATGTAAATAAAATTTACATAAAAAGCGCTGACTGTAAATTGAAATTAAGTGACAATCGATTATTGGATACAGCGTCTGCTACTGAGCTAGACTGTAAGCTGACCAAGACCAACTTCACGTTTGATTAGAAACGAACAGAACATACCAGAATTGTATTGATTTGACGTATGCCAAGAAAAACCCACATAGTCAATATAATACATAATTAATGTACATTGTACTGTTGCATCAATGATTGAATAAATAATGGCAAATAAAAATATGTGTGCACAAAAATCCTAGGAGAGAGAGAGAGACAAAAAGAAAGACACAGTAAGAGAGATAACTAGACAGAGAGAAAAGATAGTCTAAGTTGGAATGCATTTTATAATTTTGTCTTTCGCAATCGGTAAGCAATAATTAGCATATTTTTAAAGAATATAACTATTTTTGTTTAGCAATTTTGCACCAGTATATAATGATACGTAAATGTCTATTTAAATAATGTGGTTATCGGTCCAATTCTCCATATACAAACATATTGTTGGTAGAAAGTTTCACATATAGTAACCACTTGCAATATTTTCTATGTACCCGTTTCATACTGACTGCTTTCAAAACTCTTCACATTTTGCAAACATCAAACAAAACTGGAGACACAAAAAAATCAAATAAAATCACGCATTATATTTTCTGGACAATAGGTAAAACCCGTGTCAATCGACGGCTTTTGCCTTTTGAAATATATAATGAAAACAAAATCTATGAATAGATACGACAGATAATTATTTCACCCGATAAGTGGAATAATTGTGTATTATCACAGTTAATGTTGAAACAGCTATAAGGTTACCATTTTAAGGTAAGATTTGTTCTGAGAATGAATCCGCGACCCATGCTTATTAATGCTCATCTGTAGTTCGTGTTATGTGAAGTTCGTAGTAATATTTTTGCATATTATTTTACATTGTTTTTCTCACGTTTCACATTCAGTTACTTGTTATTAGATCTCTATACATCACATGTGCCTTTACTACAATACAAAATGCAATCCATGTTATGTTCTTTCTTGTCACCCATTTTCAGATATGAATGTGTGTCAATGAAACGGGTTACGTTAACGTTCCGAGTATTTCAGATGTATGCATCCTACAGTTGTACAGTCTCTGGTCAATGTTTTGATATCCACTAGCAAACAACATGGCAAAACAACTGCACACTCACGCTCCGACAATAAGAAAAATAATAAAAATTAAGAGAGCTGACAGAGAATGGTCTACGCAGAAAATACCACACACGTTAGAGTACCTATTAGGGGTTTCTTTGCCAAAGACTTTTTACCGTTTCATGTTAAGTCATACATCTGATTTCAGGCAGTTCAAACTGTGGGTCGGAAGCAAATTAATCTCCTACAGACATTCAGAGCAAACTATAATACATCTATGAATCTAATCAAAGGCTCGATATTTCTTTTAATTAACTGTGCTAACCAGAATGTTGAGTTGCTTCCTAAAGACACGTCGAAATGAAAGAATAAAACAGTCGCCAACTCATTTTAAATTTGTTGAAACCCAATTGCAGCGCGTGTTAAATTATGTGTGCAGCCTCTGTCCAATGCCTTGAAACTGACAACTTGATCTTAGGAGATTGGATTTGATTTTAGAGACAGCGACGAGACGGAAACCCAGGTGGATTAATCCAAGATACGTTTGATGGAATTCACTGTTCTGTTGGTAATTCTCATTAAGCAATGTTCCATTATTAGAGCACAAATAAACTGTATTTCAAAATGAAGCTTAATAAGTGACATGGCAACGTTGACATTTACTGGGGTTTTTACGCTTTTGTACCATTAACTTCGTGTGTGTGTGTGTGTGTGTGTGTGTGTGTGTGTGTGTGTGTGTGTGTGTGTTGGATTTTAACGTAGCTTTAACAATGTCTCAGTTATATAGCCACGATGTCTGCAGTGTGGCAGTTGATAGTGGTGTCTAGCACTGGAGCATCATGCCGCAGACATGTAGCATCATGCCCCAACCAGTCACATTATCCTGACCCAGGACAACCAGTCCTAACACTAACCTCTTAATGCTGAGCGCCAAGCAAGACAGCTGTTAGTACATCATTAACTTTAAGCAGAACACGGTAACAACAAATAAATTAGCATGAATTGCAGAATTAAAATAAATTACCCAGGTGACTCTGGAATCGCTTACCTACTGATATCTTCTTAAAAGGTAAAAGTAAATGCGGTTGACAAACTATTTGGGTTTATGTGGTGTTTACTGACTAATAAATGTATTTTTTTTTTTTATGTCGATTTTTATTAACATCAGCCGTATTTGAAGACCAATAGTTCATTATGTCAAAAAACATGAAAGGCATTTGGTTGAAAATGTGTTTTGCCAAGTTTGGCCAAACTCTATCAGCTGCATTTAGAAAAGAGATTGTTAGTGGCAGCGTCCACAGTTTAAAACCGATGGAAAATATATGTATAAATTTAAAATGTCTTTACATCTGGATCCTCTGACAAATTTGGCCAAATTATGTTAAGCTGTTTTAGCGGAGAAGTGGTTTGCATGTTTTTCTATGTTTTGGGAACGGAAACTGTATTTCAGTGCGGATCGGCGTCTTTTATACATATATAAATATCGTTTCTGTCATAATATTTTTATTCAGATTTACTTACATTCTGTTCTTAAATTTTTAATAATATATTCTTTACACGTATTTATATGTTTAGCAATGGCAACCATAGTTGTATGTCATGCATCCACTGCAAAAAATTTAAAGGCGTTTGGGGGATACTGCGTTTTGCCAAGCTAAGTAAATTTTGTTCAGCTGTTTCGTTTGTTTTGTTGTTGTTTTTTTTTTATAATAAGCTGTGTAACGGTTTTCATATCTTTTGCAAGAGCGGACATATTTTAAAACCGATAAGAATCGTTTCAATAAACTTCAAAGCACTTAATGTTAGCACCATTTCGGGCAAAATTTTGGTCAAGTTATATTTAGGGGCTGTGGAGAAATTTAAGTAACTGCAGCAATATTTGACGTATAACCAACATTATTTGTGTGAATTTTCCAAACCCGAAAGCCAGGGGTGTTTTCAGTTAATATGCATAAACTGTATTCAGCGGTATATTGTGAAGAAGTGGGTTTCTATTTAAAGCGAGGGTGTCACAGACACACACGCAAGCACACACTAACACTCATACACACACATAAATATCATTATGAAGCAGAGAGACACACACACGTATATATATATATATATATATATATATATATATATACGTGTGTGTGTGTGTGTATGTGTGTGTGTGGACATAATAATGCAGCGCTATTGTTTTGACAATATATTAAACATAGGTTTTTCTTACTCAGTATTGTTTCACATAGTTTTAAAATAGTCATCATTGTTCAAACATGTGAATGATTCATAACAGCAACATATTTAGTGCCATTCTGGCATAGTGCCTCATCCAAAAATTAAATAACATAACTTCCAGACTTACACTAGTATCTCGTTTTGGCTCGCGTAGCAAGTCGAGTCCCGCTCCAAAGAAAACAGACCTTAGCTGTCGTCATCTCATGGTCTGTGTCGTTTGTTCTACATATTAGTCCTAACAAACGCTATAGACGCATATTTACATGCTCATTATTCCACGGCAGATCTGGGTCTATGCAATCTGTAATTAGACTTATAAGCAATTATAAACGGCTTTGCCTTACCTTGTAAATAACGACTATCATAATTCGAAAGACAAAATGCACTAATTCCAGTACTGAACCATCTGTGAATGGATGATTTCATTGCGTAGGATTGATTGAGAATCTCATATACTGTAAAATTTACCTATTTGTACTGAAACTTTGGACATTCTGTGCATGAATCAATCACTTTCAGCGAAAACGTTAGGCCAAATCTGGTTATGTATAATTAGAAGTATACCGCAATTCAATAACAAAAAAGAGCAGCACGAAGAGGACTGTTTAGGCGTGTGATTATGTCACTGTCATGGTCTGCAATCACGGTTTGAAAGAGGTGTAGAGATAAATTATCAAGTCTTTCTTTGTTTTTTGTTGTTTTGTTTTTTTGTATACACTGGAGAGGAATTATAAACTATGATGTAATACTTTATTACTCCCTTTGTTTGATTAATTGTCAAACTTGCCATTGTATTTCAACGATTGATTGATTAATTGATTAATTGTATTTTTACGGCCCACCAGCAATGTTAGGCTATTTAGCACCATACAAAAGGTTATATGTAGGATAATTTAAAAGTGGTAAAAGGTTTCGTATCGACCAGCGATATAAAACCAAACAGTTGAAAGTAAAACGATAAGATGGTAACGGTAATAAATAAAGCTTCCCGATCAACGGGGGATGTAAATGGTGTATGTTAATGAAGAAAGATGAAAGTAGTGTCGTGGGGTAGTTTACGGACAATGGGAATTAGCATTACGGGACCCTAATATCGAATATACGGACAAGATTTATACGGACAAAATATCACCCTGGGGCAGTTTACGGACAATGGGAATTTTGTATAGCGACTAGCACACCCTGGGCCTGTGTACGGACAATGGGAATTTTGTATAGGGACAATAGGAATGGAACAGGTAGGGTTACTTCACGGAACTGGACACTTGCAACAATGTAGCAAGTACCGTGACGTCATGCCACCTGTTTCATTTCTATACAAAGTGTGATGCATTAGCGTTCGCGTCAGTGAATAGTAGAATATGTTTTAATTTTTTTTTAGGCAAGAAAGAATAAATCTTTTCGAGGCAGTGGAGTGACCCTGAAAAGGGCCGTTGTTTGTTATGTTAACACCATTCCGTTAACATAGAGGGCATCACACTGATCTTCTTCTCTTTCTTAAACTTTGTCTAACTTCTGGATCGTAGATGAGGACTCGCTTCAGACAGCCTTGTCTTTCCACATAGGTCCTTCTTTTCCAAACGCTTGTCTCGGTGATCCTAACGATTCTCCATGATGATCTCACATACATAGGTAAGTCCGTACGGAACAGCATCGACGATACGAAAGTAGACGATTCAACGTTGGTTCACATCTTTGTGATGAGAACAGCTGAAGGGAATGAAGTGAACCGCGTTTATTTATAATGGAAGAGCGGATCGAAACGGATTGAAATTGTTCACCAATCCCAACACGCGTTACAAAATTCAGTCACTTGCCGGAGTCTGTCTTCCAATCGGAAGAGAGTTACTTGTGACGTCACATTCCCTATATAGGTGCGCTAGCGTCTGTGTGCAGTGAATCGATGCGACATTGTTTTGTGAAACATGACGGAAACTAAGAAGACAATGAATTGGGGTGAACCGGCTTTGGAGACGAGAAGCGAAGGCATAGCAGTGGCTACCAAAGTCAACACAGGACTACTACCAGAAGAGGTTGATTTCAATTGGGATTTAGCAGATTTTCTCTCTTCTTCACAAGAATTTGTTCCGGTACCAGCACTTTCGTCACCTTCTCCTTCTTTACCACATGTCTACGATTTTAAACAGAGACAGAAAGAAGAATTGGAGAACTTTTTACAACAGCAGAAAGAAGCAGAACAAGCATTTCTCCTTGAACAGCAACAGCGAGAAGAAGAGACAAGAAGGAAACGACAGGAAGAAGCAGCAGAGAAGAAACAAAGTCTAGGAGAGAAGGAGAACAGGGAAAGTCAAACGGTAATGGTACTCTTGGACATTTTGGCCGAGGTAAGAAGTCTGAAACAAATGTATCAGACTTCTTTATTACGACCCAAGAGAAAAGACCTTCCCGAACCAAACAGTCTAACCCTGCTACTACACCGGAGATACCACCCCTAGTGATTTCTACCAAATCATTGACAGGAGCAAGTCCAGAAGTAGGCCTTGGCGGTGGCAAAGGCTTAAGGCAGTTAAAGTTGATTGCTTCTCGTTCCTAAGTTTGTTCTAAGAAAAAACAAACACCCAACGGTCCTTTTCAGGGCCACTCACTTCTTTCGAAAAGAGATAATATTCATTTTGCCAAAATCAATTAAAACTCAAAATCCCTTATTTACCCTATAATAGACGTGTTGTGAGTACATGAGTGTAGGCCCTTATTCTAAAAAATCAAAACCAGGAGACATTTACGTTTTTGAGTCTGGTCTATTCTGGTACAAATATTTACAATTCAATGTCACAACACAACACAACCCTTTTTTAAAAAAGTTCATAGACTTCTTCTGTCTTTTTTTCTTTCACTCTCTTTATTTATTGAATTTCTTCACTTTCACAGTTTTTTCCTCCTCCACTTCTTCCTCACTTTTTTCTCGTCTTCTTTTCTTTTCTATCGTCTCTTTCTGAACGTGTCGGGGTTCTTCTTTTGCCGAGGGTACCTCTTTTTCTTCTTCCTCCTCCTCGTGCTCCTGTTGTTTCTTAGGGCAGACTGAAGACCAATGTCCTTTCTCTTGACAATGATAACAGGTATCCTGACTTTTGTCTCTTTTGACACTGATATTGCTTTTTGGACGATCTGGACATTCTGTAGCCCAATGCCCTTTCTTCTGACAGATATAGCAAGTATCTTGACTTTTATCTCGAAAGGAGGGATAGTAGTCCGTCGGCTTGTCTGAAAAAAACTTTCGTATGACACCTCGCAAAGCTCTAATCAGAAGTTCGATTTGTGTGGGTTCTTCCATCGTGCTCGTTAGCTTGAGAGCGAAATGAATACTGAGAGGGAAGGCACCAGCCCTTTATATATGCACTAAGCCTAACATGGATATATAGGGGTCCATGGCGTTTCAAATGTAGTCACTTGACTTTTTGCAATCAAGATGAAACGATCGCATCATTTCGTAAAGAAAGGAGAAGAAAGTAAGAGGCAGAAACGTGATTTATCACCTCGCACAGTAACTGAAGTCTTGGCTCAAATTCATGCCAGCGATTTTGAAGATGAGACGAGTGAACCAGAATCTAGGCCCAGAGAGTCTACACCCAGTCAAAGTCTATCACCACCAGTAAACCCTGAAAATTACTACCACATTCGAGAGACGGACAAACGCTCCTCCAGAAACTTTAGAACTACGGCCAACACGTACGCGGGGAAGTTTAAAGATTTCAAGTCCGACGTACCGTTGGAGAAAGCAGAAGGGTTCATCACTGATGTGTGGGATTCTTTGTTAACCACACTGAAACGGCAATGTTAAGCCAAAGAAGACGATTGCTTAAGACTTTCCATTCATCACGACAGTTTGAAGTCCCCCGTTTGAATCGAGTTTAGAAGTCCATCAGAATTGACACCTTCCAAAATCATCGGCAAGATTCAACACGTGCAGCAATCCAACGACAAGTTTCACATCACCAACGGAAAAGCGACACTGTTCATGATCGACGTTTCTCTTCCCCAAGGGACAGGACATGGCAAAAAAGTGTTATTTGTGGACAACCGTCGCATCACCAAAAAGAGCCTCGTCCGAATTAACAACCCGCAAGACAAGATGTATTTAGCCCGTGCCATCGTGCTGCGACAAACGCATGCCGACAAGAACAACACGGCAGAATGGAAAAGAGTCTGGCAAACTATTAAAAAATCTATTCAAGCCAAACAACGAAGAGAAGCAGAACTCCTTTTACAGCAAGCTGGCCTTTCCAAAGACACACCCTGTGGCATTCCTGAAATGCAAAGGTTGCAAGACGTCTTAGCTCCACGCTACACCTTGAAAGTGCACCCCCAAGAAGTGCGCGGACCTCTGTTGTTTCGAGGCAAAAATTTCAAAGACGGAAAATACATTCACATCTATCATCACGATGAACATTTCGATGCCATTACCAGTATCACTGCACTCCTGTCATACAGTTATTACTGTGAGATATGTGACTATGGCTATAACAATCGAAAGCAACACAAGCAATGTGGATCGAAATGTGAGGGATGTTTGGCCTCTAAGCCCTGTCTGGACCAAGGACAAGAACGAGTCCATTGCCCAGCTTGTCAGCGCACGTTTGTCAGCCCTACCTGTTACCAACAACATCTGAAGACGCAAGGTTCACAGGAGAAAAGTGGTTGTCAGCTGCTGAGATTGTGCCCTACTTGTAGACAAGGCAAACGCACCAATAATGCCAAGGCGCACGTCTGTTCAGGAAAGAAGCGATGACACATTTGTTGCCAAATCGTGGACTTGGAACACCAATGCACATTCAAAAATACCAATCCCAAAATAAAGAAGAAGATAATGACCAGAAGAAAGGCCATTTCATCTTTTTCGATTTCGAATGCATGCAAGAGACTGGCATTCACATTCCCAATTTCTGCGTGGCTCATCGAGCGTGTGAGAAATGCATCCAAGAGCCTATCTTTACTCATTGCCCTCACTGTAGCAAGATTCGTGGAGGACGTGAAAAAATCTTTCGTGGACCGAACACGCTAACCGATTTAGCCCAATGGATCTTAGACCCTATGGACGAGATGTGAAGCCATGAAGACATCGAACGTTACGGAGATTGTCATTGCTATGCCACGGTGATGGCTCACAGTTTCTCGGGATACGATGGGCAGTTTCTTTTGAGATACTATACGGAACAAAGTACCGAACGTCCTAAAGTGACTTTGAACGGAGCCAAAATCATTTCCATGCAAGTGGGACAAGTGCAGTTTAAAGATTCGATGAGTTACTTGGCCATGCCTTTGAGTCGCATGCCTAAAACATTTGGAATGACAGAGATGGTCAAAGGCTATTTTCCGCACTTTTTCAATACCGAAGCCAATCAACACACCGTTCTACCTCATTTGTCCGAGGCTCACTCCTACGACCCCGACAACATGCGTACCGAACAACGAGAAGCTTTTTACGCATGGTACCAGACTCATGCCTGGGACTCTTTCGACTTTCAGGAAGATATGTTAAAATATTGTCGTTACGACGTGGACATTTTACGGCGTTGCTGTGGAAAATTTCGAGAACTGTTCATGGAGCACGGAGGGATCGATCCTTTGAAAGAAGCCCGCACCATTGCCAAAGCGTGTTCCTTAGTGTACTGCCAACGATTCATGCCCGAAAACACCCTAGCTGTCATCAGTCCTCAAACGACCAACTTTGTCAAACGTCAATACTCGGTCAAAGCCCTACGCTGGTTACATTACTTGTGCGACAAGGAAGACAAATAGATCCAACACGCTCGCAACGGAGGAGGCGAAAAAGCCATCGGAAGGTATTCAGTGGATGGTTGGGACTTAGAAAACCCCAAGATTGTGTACGAGTTTAACGGCTGCTTATTTCACGGATGCCCCATCTGTTACCCTCAACGCAAGACTAAAAATCAGTTTTTACAACGAACCATGAAAGACTTGTACCAGGCCACTTTTCAGCGGCGATTGAAGATAGAACAGCAAGGATACCAAGTGGTAGAAATGTGGGAACACGAGTACGATCACCGTTTGAAAACCGATCCCGAGTTTAATCGCATCGTGGAAAGTTACAAGTTGGTGGACCCACTGAACCCAAGGGACAGTTTGTACGGACGACGGACGAATGCCACCTGTTTGCTGGAAAAAGCCGACGAAAAGAAAGGAGAGGAAATCAAATACTTGGTCGTGTGTTCTCTGTATCCGTACGTGTGCAAATACTGTCACTTTCCCGCAGGGTACCCGCAATTGCTGACGGAACACATTGACCTGGACAACATTCGCCAATACGAAGGATTGATCAAATGTAAAGTTTTACCTAACACGTACTTGTACCATCCCGTTTTACCTCACCATTTCCAAGGAAAACTGATGTTTTCCTTGTGCCGTACTTGCACCGAGACGTGCAACCAAGACCAACCTTGTCAGCACACTGAGGAAGAACGCGCCTTGACAGGAACGTGGGTCAGAGTGGAATTGTTCAAAGCTCTGGACTTGGGATACCAACTGTTAGAAGTGTACGAAATTTACCACTTTCCCAAGACAGAAAAATACCACAAGGGCGACGAGACTCAAAAAGGCATTTTCGAAGACTACGTGAATACCTTTTTGAAACTGAAACAAGAAGCCAGTGGCTATCCTTCCTGCTGCCACACTCCCGAAGACCAAAAAAATTCAAAGAGAAATACTGGGAGCAGGAAGGCATCCCTTTAAACCACATCGAGAAAAATGAAGGAAGGCGATCGTTTGCCAAAGTGATGTTAAATTGCTTGTGGGGCAAAACGGCACAACGACCGTGTTTACCCAAGACGGAGTATTTGACAGAACCTTCTCGCTACTTCAAGATACTTTAAGACAAAACCAAATACATGAAACACGTGGACGTCCTTCGTGAGGACTTGCTCTTAGTCAATTACGAAGAAGAACTGGACTTTGTTGAAGCCGACGAATTTGGAAATGTCATCATTGCGGCTTACGTGACAGCCCGTGCTCGTTTAAAACTGTACGAAGCCTTAGAATTGTTAGGAGATCGTGTGCTGTATTTTGACACGGACAGTTGCATCTACATCGATCGCCCGGGTCAACCTCACCCTAACATCGAAGGAGATCGTTTAGGAGCCTGGACGGACGAGCATCCCGACGATAAGATTCTAAGTTTTGCAAGTGGCGGTCCCAAAAAGTACAGCTACGAATACCGAGACCCACAAGGAGAAGTACACACGGAGTGTAAAGTGAAAGGATTGACTCTCAATTATCGCACCAGCCGACTGGTGAACTTTGGCGTCTTGAAAGAAGCCTTGCAGTCTGGACAGGATTAAAATTTTAAAGTGACCACCCACGAACCGCACAAGATTGTACGTTTACCCACACACCAAATCGTTAGCCGACCCTTGGAAAAAGTCTATCAAATCGTGTACCAGAAGCGAGTACGGCTTCCCAATCACTTCACTTTATCGTACGGTCACGCCGATATTGGTCAGCATATAAAAAGGGACAACGTCCAAGACCGATAGTTTATTGTCACTACCATTGCCAAGCGAGAAAGATGAATCCTTTCAAACAGCAAGTATCAAGCAAGAGCAAACTCGAGTGCGATGCTGTGCCTTGCGATGGCAGGGATGCCGTACGGTATGACCTTAGCGATTCAGTGCCACATCAGGGGAACTTTGCTATAACTACTACCATACCTACCATGGAAAGTGATGTTGTGCGTGTCAAACCTGACGGATGCGAAAGTGATGCCACTCGATTTAGACCATTTACATTACAAGATTTTAATGACATTCTTGACCGTTTCCAGGAATGGCAGTGGCCATAAATTTCTCACTTTGCCCGTTACTCCCGCTCTAGGAGAAGTGCTTGACTGACATGGTCATGGATACTTTACAAGAGAACATTCGTGGTTTGCCTGTGGAGTGGAGAGAACGCATTTACCGCGAGTTGATCAAAATACAAGCGAAACGCAAAGACCCATTGCATCCGTTACGTCACCGATGTTTGAACCACTGGTACCTGAATGCTATAAGAAGACTGGTTCTGATGAAAGTATTCCAGTGGTCAGACATTGATGAATCGCGTGAAATTCATAAATTTTGGATGCCACTCATTCAACTTACAAGGTGATCCTAACACACCGAATTCCAACGGACGAGTTAGAGGATTACAACAAATCTTTACAAGAACTATTCTTTCTAGTTCAAGAGGAAACTTCTATGCGACGTGTGGTGTGAGAGTTAGTGACTAAACGTTTTTGGTACGGTACTAAAATAAAATCGAGGCTGTTCAAAAAGTACACTTATTACCTTACACCAAAGAGGGTATAAAAACGGACTACCATGCCACAACCTTTATCATTCGTGATACAACAGATTCCTTGGAAGGAAATCAATGACACTATTCAAACGGTGCAGGATTACCAACACCTATTACGAGCACTGTGTCCATTGAATTGGGTTCGTCGTGTAGTGTGTGTCTTAGTGACTTGCTTTAAGGGATTTCGTTTACCAGTCGATTCCTTGTGGACTCTTTACGAACAGTACATACCACCCAAAACATGAAAGTGGTCCCTTTAAATGTACACGAGAGACTCATTCAGCTCAAAGCTTTGCGCTTTCATCTTGATACTTCTCAACCTCATCGGGAAAACAAGATTCGTCAACTTTTAGGCACTGAAGATGTGTACGACGACGTGTGTGTAGCTTGTGACTTACACTCTCACTGGAAAGATGTACGTCACTGGAAAAGTTGGAGTTTTGAGGCTTGGACAAAAGAAGTGGCACACTATGCCCAAGATTTGTAATCCTAAAAAATTAAAACGTTAAGTGTAAAAAGTAACTTTTAAACCAATGTCAGTGACAGTGCCAGAAGAAGAAGAAGAAGAAGTCGTGACCGACACAAATCACTCTCTTCAGGACAGAACCATGATCGACATCCCCGAAAGGCCATTCCTGGAGGACTCTTGTGTGACTGTGCCAAGGAGTGTAGAGACTCTCAGAACATTACACACTACCCCTACAATTTCACCTCTTGATCACCACAATGTTGTACAGATACTTGTTTATATTCCACTATGATCGTTTTGATGTGTCTTTTATTCATGTACTTAACCATTTGGCTTTTATGTATTTTTGTCTTTCGTGTTGTTCACAATTAAAGATGACAATAAACGTGTCCTGAAAAAAAGTATAAAAACTCTTGTCTTGTCTGTCCTCGTGTCAAAAGTGACATTTCTTACACTACTATGGCTACCTCTACTGTCTCTGCTCTCTCTTCCTCCACTGTCAAAGTCATTGACGAACACGTAGATCGGACTAGTTGGGAGGCCTTGTATCTTCACCATCCCTTTAACATGCTCATTGCTGGACCTAGCGGTTCCGGCAAAACCGAATTTGTCAAACGTCTGATCGAACATAAAAGTCATTTGATCGATCGTCCACCTCAACGAATCGTGTGGTGTTACAAAGAGTGGCAATCAGCGTACAGTCTTCTGCGAGAAAGTCAAGGCGATTCCATCGTCTTTGTGGAAGGCATTCCTGCGAAGACGACGGGATCGTGTCTGACCCTAGTCAAACTCATTTGGTTATTTTTGACGACATGTTAGGAGAAGACGAAGAAGAAATTAAACTCTGGTTTACGCGCAAAGGGCATCATCGTAATGCCAGTGTCATTTACATCGCCCAAAATTTGTTTCAACAAAGTAAAGCCCATCGTACCATCAGTCTCAATGTTCATTACGTGGTGTTGTTTAAAAGCCCTAGAGATAAATCGCAAGTACAAGTCTTAGCCAAACAGTTAGGAACGCTTTGGCTGACTCATGCCACTCAAACCCCACACGCTTATTTACTCGTGGATTTAAAACCTACCACTCCTGATTATTTTCGATTTCGTACCCATCTGTTTATCCGCTGGTACCAAGACGGTGGACCTGTCGTGTCCACGTCCACTTTGTCGACTTAATCACAATCACCCAAAAAATGTCAATAAAAACCTCGGTTACTTTGCCTCTGTCTGACACATCGTCAACATGACCTTCAGTCTCATTTTCCCATTAAATTGATTCGTGCCTTGTACGGTATCAGTCGCGAGAAAAATCCACAAATACGTGTTCGTGTATTAGAAGCTAGTCTCAAAGAAGTCTTACGATGGTTTACGGTGACAGCACGTCAATTACTGCAAGGCATCATTCAGATTCCACATCAAACCAAACGTTTTCTTGAGAGAAACAAAGTCGCCTTGACGCAGCTAGCCGATCCTCGCACTGACACTCAAACCAAAAAGCAAATCATTTTGAAACCTGGAGGAAGCGGTTCTCTAGGAGGTGTCATCATTCGTTCCCTCTTGAAATGGGATCCTAATGCTCCCAAAGTCGTCCCCAAGAAAAAAAGCCACGCCCAAACGTACCCAGAAGAAAAAGAAAAAGAGCAACGGTGTCAAGACCAGGTCACAGCTTCAGAAAAAGAAAAAGAAAAGTCCACAGAAAACAGCTTCTACCCGCAAAAGAGTGTCTCAAAAAACTTCTCCTCCAGCGGTGACACCCTCTTCCTCTTTAGCGGCAGTGGCCGCTGCTCACAAAGTAACTGCCCCCAAAATCGAAGTCCAAGAGAGAACGGGTGTGTTACAGAATTTACTGGATTTGTCCAAGCAAGAACTGTCCCGATTTAGTCCGTTGCGAACTCCTCCACGACGTGTGTTGACTGTCATCAAGTTGATACGATGTAAAGACAATCAGTGGCGATGCATTCCAGTATAAAAAGACCTGAGGCAAACAATATGGATCAGTGTTTTTGTGCTGCTCAACGCCCAAAGATGTCCCCTCCAAGAAGTACACACCGTTACCATCGTGTTCCTTCATCGGTCCAAAAAGGAAAAGGAAAACAAAAAAGACAGTCACGTCATCCTAAAAAGCTCTTAGCCAAACATCGACGTTACCCTCGGAAAAGACACACTCGTCCAAAGAAAAAAAGAAGAAGCCACCAAAGAGGAGGATTTTACATTAATATGGATAAGTTAGTAGATAATTTCGCCACAAAGTTAGAGAACAACTTCCTAAAGAAACAATAAGATAAAAGGATGCATGTCGAGTCATGGACTTCAGTGTATGTTGTGCACCAAAAGATGTCTCCTCATTGTCGTTCTTCTGTCCAGAAAGGAAAAAGAAAAAGACATTTTCGTCATCCGAAAAAACGCTAGACAAACATAGACGTCACCCCCAGAAAATACACACTCGTCCAAAGACAAAGAGGAGCCACCAAAGAGGAGGATTGTTTGGCGATTTTGGAAAACACATCTTCACCTTTATGACGAAGCGATAGTCACCCCAAAAAAGGATAAAAGACCGTGTGACAAATCATCGACGTTAGTGTATTTTTTGCTGTGTGCCACGGAACCAATGAACCAACTGAGAAAGATGTCATCCCAAAAAAGACAATCCTTTTCTGCCCCAAAAGGAAAGAAAAGGATAGGACTGCTACCTCGTTTAGCCAAACACTGGGACATGTTGTCTGTCCTGTACAAAGATCCTCCACCCATGCGAAGAAAAACTCATTCAAACTGCCTCCAAAGATGTCATCGATACCGTGTGCGAATGTTGTCTGAATGTCTTGAAAGGCACAATACCTTTCACTAAACACCAGAAAGAATGTTCAGCCAAACATCGACACGTTCTTCGCCAAATGGTCCAAAAGAAAATACCCATTGGTCAAAAGAAAATGATGTTGGTGCAACCCGGAGGACATTTTCCCTTTTTACCCATGTTACTGACAGGAGTAATGGGCACAATAGGAGGACCTATACTGAAAGGAGTAATGGGAACAATAGGAGGACCCTTGCTGAGAGGACTATTGGGAAACATCCTGGGAGGATGAAGACAAAAAGGTCCAAGAAGATAAAAGGGACCTTTGGAGTCAAAAGATCTCAGACGTGATCCTTGAAATCCGATGGAAGGAGGAAAACTGGCTTTAGTGCCTTACAAACGATGGATGGAATATCATCGTTGGCAAGAACAACGAACCCCGCATTTACCTCCCAATCCTCATTTGACCGAGATGTCCAGTTACAACACGAATTGCAATCATTGATGGATCTCAGCGATTTGTCAGAAACGGAAAAATCGCAACGGTACGGTCAGTTGTTTCAACGACTGCAACTCTTTCACCAGACAGCTTTAGACGAAACAGCTCTACCCACTCTGAAAGATTTTAAGGCCTTGATGAAAAGTCCATCACCACTACAACCACCACTAGCCCCAGTAATCAAGACAGAGAGTCCACCACCACTAGTCCCAGTGATCAAGACAGAAAAAGAAGAAGAGCTTCAAACTCCACCAGAAAAAGTACGCAAGTTAACAACACCACCTACATCCAGAATTGGTTGGATTAAAAAGATGATGGCTACTCCTTCTTCCTCAGAAGAGAAAAAGAAAGAAGGCAAAACCAGAAGTGATTACCCCAGTTCAGACATCTTCCTTCTCGACGCCTATCGCTCGTCGGACACGTAAAGCATTACAATCCAAGAAAATACCACACGAAGAAAAGAGGAGCATCAGTGAAGAGTGGATCACTTATTAAAAAATGGAGAAGGTGTTAGCCAGCATTTACTACGATCCATCCCATGCCGCAGGTTACGGAGGAGTTCAGAAATTGTATCGTGCTGCCACAACTCGACTGAAAAGTATCCATTTACCTCAAGTGCAACGCTGGTTACAAGAACAAGCCACGTACACCTTACACAAACCCATTCGACGAAAATTTTCCAGAAGTCGCACCCGAGTGGAAGGCATCGATCATCAATGGCAAGCCGATTTAGCCGATGTCTCTCATTTGGCCACCTACAATCGTGGTTACAAATATTTATTTTGTGTCATCGACGTCTTTTCCAAATTTGCTTGGGTCGTGCCATTGACTTCCAAATCGAGCAGTGAGTTAATGCGAGCCCTCAAACTGGTGTTGAAACAAAGCGGACGTCACCCTCTTCGATGGCAAACCGACAAAGGCACCGAATTTCTGAACCAAGCTTTCCAAAAAGAATTGAAGAAACGTGACATTCATTTTTCCACCACCGAGAATCCCGAAACCAAAGCCAGCATCGTGGAACGTTTTCAACGCACCTTGAAAGAACGCATGTGGAAATATTTTACGCATCAACACACTCTCAAGTACATCGACGTCTTGCCACACCTCGTCCAATCGTACAATCAATCTTACCATCGGAGCATAGGGCGTGCCCCCCAAGAAGTGACCCCCGACAACGAAGTGACCGTCTTCGAGCGCCTGTTTGGTCCGTCCCCGACAGTGCCTGTCCCCAAGAAAGGTGAAGTGTTGGCATCAGGAGATTGGGTACGCATTGGCAAAACCAAACGCACTTTCGACAAAGGTTACTTACCCAATTGGACCACCGAATTGTTTCGTGTCACCGAACGTGTGCGTGGCCGTCATCCTCCCGTCTATAAATTAGAAGACATGAACGGGGAAGTGTTAAAAGGAACGTTTTACTTGCCCGAGTTACAACGTGTGACCAAAAAAGAAGACGACGTGTACGAGATCGAAATCATTCTCGATCGAAGAACTCGTAAAGTAGGAAAGAAACGTGTCAAAGAAGTCAAAGTACGTTGGAAAGGATATCCTCCCAGTTTTGACTCTTGGATCGACGCTTCGCAACTCATTGACTATAAAAAGAAGTGACCATCATGCCCTTCAACACAACCTCAGCTACTGCAGTGACCACTCCGTCGCCCAGTTCTTCTCTGCAAGATCTACAAAAGCAACCCTTGTGGGTGTGGTGTGGAGAACGTGTGCCTAAAACGCAAATCGTCTTTTTCTGCCAAATCGTTGTGGTGTATTGTGTCATCGGTGCTGCCATTGCCAATTTGAGTTTGCAACAAGGAGACAAACAATTGTGGACCATTTTACTTAGCAGTTGCATTGGTTACCTTCTTCCCAATCCGTCTCTGAAATATTCCTCTAACGGAAACAACAACGGGAGTCTTGCGTCCAACGTTAGTCTCCATCTAACAGTCACCCTAACCATCCTCTTTAAGACACTCCTCTGACTTCCAGTGACTCCTCAGACACTAGAACTGTGGAATCATGAACAACCAATTTTACTTAACGTTACCCAGTGATAGTTCCATGGAGGTGTTTCCCAATAACACTTTGTGCTGTTATACGGCCAGATTACCTCAGGCAATCCAATTGGATCACGAGCCCATCGGGAAGTGGCTTTAGTGGAAATGATTCACCCTACACAAATCCTAAATATCCTTCCTAATCTAAACACTTTTGCGGTGGAAGTTCATGACGAGCAAGTGCAACAAGCGTTGGATGAACTCAGCAGTGTAGCTGACTCTATGAAATCACAAGACCCCAAAACTAAACGAACCACTTATCGGTTGAAAATTCCCTCAGGCTATTATTTTAGTGGTCAACATTTGGTGAACACTATTGCTGACAGGTTCAATCACGTGTTTGGTAAAGTCTTGGAGACAACCAGAAAAAGTGTCACGATCGATTACCACAAAATACCTCGTCGCCTACTCATGAAATGTTCAGAGGACAAAGTATTGGCCATTACATTTTGTCCTGAATTGTATGACATTTTGGGTGGAGACCCTAAGTTGATCAAGATTGCAAGGTAAATACCAGCCGCGTCCAGTAACTCTGAATTTGCGAAATATTTTAGATTCCCTGTAGAAATGAACCAAGGACTGAATTTGATGTTTATGTTCACCGATGTGGCGGAGTACAACGTGGTTGGACACACCTCCGTACCGTTACTGCGTGTCATTCCTTTCAAATTGGATTCTGCCACGCACGCTGACGAGGAAGGTGGAAACACCTATCACGTTCACCGCGAATTTGTACATCCTCACTATTTGCCCGTCAGTAAGTCGTATTTCGACACTGTCAACATTACTGTAAAAGGAGATCTGGGACAAAATATTCCATTCACCAAAGGGAAAGTCACAGTGAAACTCCATTTTCGAAAACGATTACTCTAACCTTTTGTCAGTCATGTATCCTGTGTACCGAGGAGTCACTCGACAACGAGGACATGGTTTAGGAGATATGCTCAAATCAGCCTTTCGTACAGTGGCTCCCGTTTTGAAACCGATGGTGACACGGGGATTGCACGCCTTGAAAGATGCCGCGTTGACGCAAGGTAAAGAATTTCTCCAAAATGTCATCATTGGCAAACAAAATCCCAAAGAAGCTTTCTTGAGAGCAGGCAAAAATGTCTTGCTTCAAACGGGTAAAGACATTTTGGGCCGGCGAGAAACTCCTATAAATGCCCTGGGCGATGCCGAGTCAGACATTCCTGCTTTCCTGACGCCACAGCAAGGACAAGGCAGAAAAAGACGACGAAAACACCCCTTGAGAGGACTTCACACCCCTAGAGCTAGAAAGACTAAGAAAAGAAAAACTGTCCGAGAGTTAGACGTTTTTGATTATTAAATCAAAAAGAAAATGATGCACCCAGAGTCTTACGCTTGTTCCAAGTCGGAACTGGATCTGTTTCCCATGCCACCCACCATGATGACAATGCAAGAATCCCAATGGGTCGAATTTCATCCCGTCTCCTCTTTGACGGATTCAGCTCCCATCGAGTTTGAAATCAAAGGACAACCAGAAGATTACACCGATCTGAATAGCAGTTACTTGTATCTGAAACTGAAAGTGATCAAAACAGACAACACCAATCCGGGAGACGATGCTAGAGTAGCTCCCGTCAACAATTTCATGGATTCCTTGTTCAGCGAAGTGGATTTGTACTTGAATAACAAACTGGTCAGCAGTAGCATGGATACTTACCCTTACCGAGCGTACCTGGAATATCTCTTGACGTACGGAAAAGAGTCCAAGAACACTCATCTGGATGCTTGCTTAGTTTGGAAACCTGACACAGCAGGTGAGAACAAGTTTAACGACACGGCCCTGACAGCCGATGACGATCCCCACAATGTGGGCTTTAACGACCGTCGAAAGAATATCCTGCAAGGGCGTAATTTAGAACTGATGGATCCTTTGCATTTGGACACGTGGTTGCAAGAAAAGTATTTGCTGAACGGAGAGTATATTCGCCTGAGACTCAGTCTCAGCAGTGTCGCTTTCCATTTCATGGCTCATGCCAACGAGTACAAAACCATCATGCAAGAAGCCAGACTTTACGTGCGACGTGTAGAAGTGTTACCTAAAGCGGGAAACGACATCAATCACACATTGAGCAGATCGACCGCCAAGTATCCGATACGACGCGTAGAAGTGAAAACATTCAACATTGATGCTGGAATCCGATCCAAAATCGAAGATCATCTGTTCCAAGGACAGTTACCAAACGTTTAATCGTTGGCATCGTAAGTAATGCAGCCCTCAACGGAGCCAACGATCAAAATCCTTTCCAGTTTAAGCACTACAAAGTGTTCAAGATCGAAGTCAGTCGCGATGGCAAGACCTTGTGTACCAGACCCTTCGAACCTAGCTTTGCCCAGAAAAATTACTTGAGATCGTACTTGTCCCTGTACGAAGCTACGGGGCAACTAGGAACCAACACCAGTCACGGTGTTTCGTACGAAGATTATGTAGGAGGTTACACTTTGAGGGCCTTTGATTTCACTCCAGACCAAGGCAGAGATGAGGGACATTTCCACCCTATAAAATCCGGTCAACTGCGTGTGGAACTTCAGTTTGCAGAAGCTCTCACCGAGACGGTGAACGTCATCTTGTATGTCAAATTCGATAATACGATCGAAATCAACAGTTTGAGAGAAGTCATTCTAGACTATTAGAAACTATGGAATACTCTTATCCCTCTTTGAACAGTTCAGAGTCTTTGGAAATGGAATGGGAGAATACAGTGAAAGCAGAACCCCAAGACAAAGACAAAGAGGACGTGGTGGTCATGTCCAGATGGCTAGAACAAGAAC
The DNA here is from genome assembly GCA_016617855.1 of Megalonaias nervosa. Taxonomy (NCBI): domain Eukaryota; kingdom Metazoa; phylum Mollusca; class Bivalvia; order Unionida; family Unionidae; genus Megalonaias; species Megalonaias nervosa. The sequence goes on along the minus strand of JAECUM010003132.1, from coordinate 48,102 downwards.
AATATTTAATGTCCTGTTTTGCCAAACACCTAGCGGATAAAATTACGGAATTGACCAAGAAAGATTGTTATGGGTGCCAAAATGATCATCCCAGTCAAATTCAACACGATAAATCTCTGATGATGAGTCAAGAAGAAAAATTGGACGAGTATCTGGACGATGCTTGGAGTCTTATCTCGGAAAAAGCAGTGTTGCATGAGTGGTATAAAGGCTTGCGTGATCATTCTTGCCCTCCATTGACTACTTTAGAGATCTATTGGATCGAAGCTCTCTTAGCCCAGAGTGCGGAGACGAAGCAAAAAACGGCTACTTGACAGAGCTTTTCAAGCAAAAAGTCAGAATTGAATTGACGACTTATCATTACCTGTGAAACACAAAATGGATACCTGGGAACTTTATTACCTTTTGAACAACAGTTCGTACACTGCTTCTTGGAATCCTATCGTGTGGGCTTAAGACTATGCTAAAGATGAACTACCTCATCGCAAACCTCAAGACCATCAAGCTTATATCATCAATACGGACGACAGTCATCTCCCAGAAACTCACTGGGTTCCCGTCTACTTCCCTCAAGAGGATTGTGTGGGATATTTTGATTCGTATGGATTACCCCTTTTGGAAGACGACATCATTGACTTTATGGAAGAAATGCCCTGACGACACGATTCAATAATGTGAAATTACGAGGCACAGATTCCATGGTGTGTGGACAATATTGTGTGTATTTTCTTCATCAACACAGTCTTGGATATCCTTTAGAACATTTAGTGACTTATTATGATCGTCACTCTTCTAGAAACGATGAGAAAGTAGATCGATGGTTTTGTGACCATTATGGCTATATATTGTCTTTAGCTAGGAAACGTAGTGTACATCAATGGCCTCTTGACTTCTATCAGTGGAAATCTCACATGATTTCACAACGTTGTCAACCTTGTCAAAAATAATTTGTTTGATGTTATTGTTGCTTGTTAGTGGTTAGTTGTTGGTTGAATAAAAAATGTTGTGTTTTGAAAATAAAAATGTGTCTGTTGTTTGTTTTCAAAAAGCACTGTGAATATATGCTCTTTGACTTTCTCTCTATCCCTCACCATGACATTCGCTATCATAACGTTCCGACACTAAAACCGAGTAGGGATGTTTTCTATCGCGTCTGCGTTTGAACCATATAAAGCGGGTTGGTCTCCAGTCTGGTCATCCACTGTTGACTCGTGAACCTATGAAGATGCCTTATAGACTAGCCAAGCTGAACGAAGCTTACGTCAATTTACATCGTGTCAGGCTAAACCTGATACCTAAGCCTGAAGAGATAGTGAATGTCAGGATGATAGCCATAGCCCAAGACCTAATAGAAGAGGTCTTCAGAGAGGAAATCAAGAAAGAACAAGAAGAATGGACATAGAAGTACAGGCTTCAGAAGCAGAGAGAACAGCAACAACAACAGCAGGAACAGCAGCAGCAGCAAGAACCAGACAGAGGTTTGTCGACTGCTGTGTGGACACCAAAGAGTTCTCCTTCTCTTTCCGCAGAAGCAGGCCGTATCGTATAGGAAATGCCTGCTGCCAGACGGGGACTCAATCTTAGACAGTTAAAAAAGATTGCCATCACTCTCGTCAACAAAAAACAGCTCTTTTCAGGGCTACCCCAATACTCTCGAAAAGACATACTAATTCAATTGCCGAAACAAATTTAAGTGTTTGTATGTTTTAAAAAATAGAAGTACGTCTATAAGCATTTCGTTTCTTTTGTCAGTAAAAGAAAATCCACCCTTTGTTTCTCTGTCTTGTCAAATCGTGCATGTCTGTGTTTGTAAGTAAAAATGTCAACGTGAGTGCTTCTTTTAGATGCGCGCGTTTGATGTTTTGTTTTTGGTTATGGTAAGTTTTGGTGAAAGGGATGTTTTCCTTCACGTACGTGCTCCAGGAATATAAAGGAGAGCACTCGTCAGTCTGGCTACCATTTTTGACTAGTCAACTTTAAAGAAGATGAGCAGACTACAAAAACTGTTGGAACTCCAGATGCACCTGGAGCATGCCAGGCGCCGTCTAGATGAGTTGCCTATGGAGGCAGTACAGGAGGAAGCCAGGTTAAAAGAAGAGGAGGAAAAAAAGAAAAAGGAAGAAGAAGAAGAAAAGAAGAGAGGGATCCTGCCTCACCTCATGATAAGACTTGTCTGTGAGGTCAAACCTGAGGTGAAGACGCCTACACAACCACTACCAACACCGCAGCCACTAGCAGTACCACAACGACCGAGAGCCGCTGTCCCTCAAATTGAAAATTGGGAGGAGGAGGCCTTGGAGGAGTTGGAGAGACAGCGGCAAGAGTGGGAGCCGCAGTTTCAGCAACATCATCCCAGGGTGTGGAATAGAAGAAGGAGGGAACAAGTGTTCACTATCCCTCAGACTGAAGACTGGAATAATGAAGCCAGTCAAGCTCCCTCTGCGCTCCCAACCACACGCATCAATTGGGAGCAGGACTGGAGCCGACGTTGCGTCTGTGGGGCCAGACCTGGTAGGTGCCACCATTAGCCAGGTGCAATTGGAGTTCAAAAAAAAAAAAGCCCTTCTCAGGGCTAACCAAATCTCTAGAAAAGAGAGACTATTCAAGTTGCCAATTTGTGTGAATGTAGAGTAGTGTGACTATAAACACTCATTCCTTTACTGTTGTGTGTGTGTGTGTGTGTGTGTGTGTGTGTGTGTGTGTGTGTGTGTGTGTGTGTGTTTCTTCTCTTCCTTCGTTTGTGCGGATAGTATAGTGTGTATGTTTTATGGCCTTCTGTCAGAAAAGGCTTAGACGGCTTAAAGAAAGGAGAAGAGATTATGAAAAAGGTAATGGGAGAAGAGGTGAAGAAAATCAAAGAGATATGGACAAAAGAGAGAAAGGAGAAGGAAACCAAAAAAAAAGAAAGAGGACTTTGAAAGACTGAACATAAACTGGAAGAAAACACAGAAAAAATTTAGAGACATGGGACAACCAGACTGGATTCCAGAAGAAGAAAAGAAAAAGACGAAGAAAGGAATCATTGGAAAATTAAGAAGCTGGTGGAAGAACTGGAGACAATAGAAGCATAAAACGAAAGGCCCTTTTCAGGGCCATTCCACTGCCTCGAAAAGATTTATTCTTTCTTGCCTCAAAAAATTTAAAACATACTCTACACTAAATAGTAGAGTATGTTTTAAATTTTTTGTATAGAAATGAAACAGATGGCATGACGTCACGGTACTTGCTATATTGTTGCAAGTGCCCAGTACCGTGAAGTCACCCTACCTGTTCCATTCCTATTGTCCCTATACAAAATTCCCATTGTCCGTATACAGGCCCAGGGTGTGCTAGTCGTTATACAAAATTCCCATTGTCCCTAAACTGCCCCAGGGTGATATTTTGTCCGTATAAATTTTGTCCGTATATTCGATATTGGGGTCCCGTAATGCTAATTCCCATTGTCCGTAAACTACCCCACTACACTACTGATGAAAAGGTATTGAAAATAAGGGACGGCATATACATTACATAAAACTGCTCAATTTGATAGAATAAAAATTATAGCTTAGAATAAATGTTTACTTCTTTCAGGAATTCTATAATACAAGTCACGTTTACATTGCATCAGAAAGTTCCTTCATGTCATGCTCATTGTAGTACTGATCGTGCGTAGTTTGAAGGTCGAAACACTCCATCATAAAGTGATTAACAGTGAATGGTTTATTGCAAGAAACGCACTCTGGTGGGTCTTCTCCTTTTAGTATGTGGGAATGGGTAATATAAGCATGACCAATTCGAATTCTTGCAATGACTACATCCTCCCGACGGATGGTTCTGTATTTCAATGAAAATAGAAGGACACTGACCACAAACTATTTTTGTATACAGAGGAAATACGACTGAGTAATAAAGATCTTATAAACTTCATGAGATACACATAAACATTAACCCAAGATACTTTTAAAAAACACCAAGCTTGAAACTACAGATACTAATCAACAACGCCAAGCTTGAACTCCAAGAACTTATAACAAACACACCAGTCAGTTAATACAATTGCCTACCAAGTTAGTAAATCGCTTACCAAGGATAATGAATGACTTTTCTGTGAAACAAATTTTCCTAAACAAAATCAAAAAAGAAAGAAATGGGAGAAAGCGATTCCATCGTAATCACTAGTGTGACTCTATGGACTGCATGGCCTAATTTCTTCAATATAGCAAGGTATATAGCTGGTTAATGCAGGGCCGAATTTAGACATGGTGATGCCCGAAGTTATGGGAACCTGTAGAGGCCCAATTTCGTAAGTGTTAACAGAAAATAAGTCTATGCAACAACTGAACTAGGCAATTTGTTGCTAATTATTAGAATTTAAATTATGCAATTTATATAAATTATAATGTATAGATAATCAGAGTGAACATATTGTGCAAAATATCACGGGTTGAATTATTACTTATATATAGTTTAAAATAAAACTGTAACACATTTTTTTCAAAATTTGAAATTTTGAGAAGCTCCTTCAGAATGTGAGGCCCTAAGCTGTAGCCTGTTTAGTTTATGCCTAAATCCGGCACTGGGGTAATGCCAGGAAACCGTGTCATCGCTATTTTATTATCTGGCTATCGACTGCTTTTCGGGACAATAAAACAGTTGTCAAGAAATGTAACTCGGTATTTCTTATTGCTTTCCTCCGCGAGAGATGGTTGATAATACTATGTGGGGAAACACTTGATTACAGCCAATAACTTGTTGAATCAGATGCAAAGGTAGGTGTCTGTGATGAACACAACTTTCTTCGATTGGAAAGCTGTTAGAGGAATATATTTCGCTTATATAGTGATGCAATATTTGAACATTTTTTCAACTATACCTGTGGCATCAAATTAATTTGTATGGTTGTGAATGAGGCCAGCTATAATCAATTAGAACTCAGCTACATTGTGACAGTCTCGACATTCATAAATCAATTGACAGTTGTTGTTTTCTTTTATTTGACAAGATGTTTCAATATTTTACTGTTTGAAGTTACTTTCGTTGTATGCCTTAGATTAACATTGTGTCATTTCGCAAATGATATTTTGCAAATTAAGAAATCAATATTTAAAACTATGATAAAGAAAACAAAAACGCAGGGCTTGGTTAAAATATATGGCAAGTGCTCCAACAGAAAAAAAGTTAAGATAGAAGTGTTAAACAATATTTGACAAGATAAAGCCAAAAACATTTTAAAAACGTATATTTTTAAGTGCAGACTTTTCTTTCAACCGATCAGAACATAACGTTCTGTTTGTAATAAGTATTATTTGTATTCTCCAGTAGACAATGACTTCTACGAAACATTGAATGCTAGACTACTTGCTAAGTCCTACATCTAAATTCATATGATAAAAACAAATAGTATCACAAAGGCAATTAAAATATAATATATTTAATACGAAAAGGATGAGTTTGTATATATATATATATATATATATATATATATATATATATATATATATATATATATATATATATATATATATGGCGAATAACAGCCCTTTCAAGCGCACTGGATCCAGCAAGGGATCACGTGTGTCAGGGATTGATTGAGATAAAGGCAATAAACTGACGACGAACAGTGCACAACTAGTATCTAACTAGCCTGAGCGCTTTCGACTCTTAATGAGTCTTTATCAAAGGTATATACAAAACATAGACAAAACAAACAAATAAAACACAAAAACCGTTTAACTACACAAAAGGATCAGCCTTCATAGATCTGACTGGATGACAAAGTAGCAGTACAGAAGCCCGGTCGCAGAACACTTCTCCTCCCCTGGCCACACTTTCAGTGATATAACACTTATCGCAAATTGCTAACAACCCCAACTGGAGTTCCGAAACCAGGAAGAAAACGAATCTTACTGGATACGCCGCCATAGAACATTGAAACCAAGCGGTTTAAACCAAGAAGACTAGAAAAAGACAGCCATGCACAAGTGCAATTATCCTTTGCAGCCGACACATTTTCTTTTCAAAACTTTTCAAAATTTTTTTAGCAGCCTTCAATTACTATTATAAGAATGAAATATCCGGGATATAATTTCGCTTACATAAATGTACACAAAGTAATAGATGTCGCTATGGCTCATCGATTTCTAGCTTAATACAAATATTTTCCAGTATCCGCAACAAGTTGATATAGGCTGGTTGAGACATAATACATTTAAATGTTTAATTCACGTAGAAACAGCCATGTAGAGTTTTGCAAACACAACGGTTTTTGTGTTTCATTTTTTTGTTTTGTCTATTGTTTGTATATGCCTTTGAGAAAGACTCATTAAGAGTCGAAAGTGCTCAGGCTAGTTAGATACTAGTTTTGCACTGTTCGTCGTCAGTTTATTGCATTTATATATATATATATATATATATATATATATATATATATATATATATATATATATATATATACTCATTCATTGTGTTTCCTTCATCACTTGTGAGTTTTTTATTTTAACAAACGCCTGTTAAAATCGGATTGATGCAAAGAAAAATGACGATCACACTTTTAGAATCAAAGGATAATGAGTTTGCTCTAATCTTATTATCTTCAGCAAATAGTAATAACATGCAATGATAATATTCGCACGAATTAATTGGCAATGATTATATTCGCACGCATTAACTCCCAATGATTACATTCGCACCCATTAACTGCCAATGATAATATTCGCACGCATTAATTGCCAATGATTTTATTCGCATGCAATAATTGCCAATGATAGTATTCTCGCGAATTAACTGCCAATTATATTATTCGCACGAATTAACTGCCAATGATTATATTCGCACGAATTAACTTCTAATGATAGTATTCGCACGAACTAACTACCAATTATAGGATTCGCAAGAACTAACTACCAAAGCATGTTTTTCAACATAGGTATACAGAAATATGTAGTGAACTCATAACATTACCCTGATCAGCAGATCAGCATGAACATACTTTTGACATCCTGCATTTCTTTTATTACCGCAGTTTATTTAAAATATTTAAAAATAAAATATTTACTGACGTTTTTGGAAGCAAAGATAAATGGCAGTAAAATAATAAAAGTGTCATAAAACCTTGAAGTTTTAATTTAATATCATGTAAAGCCGCCGTCGCTGCCTGATATAAGCATGGCAACAAAAGGTGCATATACATTGCTGCCATTAAACAGTTAAGTTGTTGTTATTCTGGTTCAATGCCATTTGTCACAACAAGATAGGCTATAAATGGCGACAGATGAACCCGGGAAAACCCCGAGAAGAACCACCAACTCACGGGAAGCTATTTTGCAAGATTTCTCACATACCCACCAGTGCCGAGCCCGAGACTCAAACCGACGTGTACATACCTGAGATGTGAGTGATCTGTAAATGCGAACAGGTGACCACAAGCAATTAAGAAATCAGGTACTAATTTGGAAGGCGTAATGCAGGTAGCTAGATTGGTAGAAAAGCAAGTAGGCAAATATGTAAGTTAGTAAAAATGAAAGAAGTTGTCGGTGAGGAAGCGGGTGAGATAGTGAATCAGAGATTAAACAAGTGAATAATTCCGCCAGGAATTAGGATGCAAAATAAATAGACAAGTATAAGAACATGTATGTATGTATGTAGGTATGTGTGTGTGTGTGTGTGTGTGTGTGTGTGTGTGTGTGTGTGTGTGTGTGTGTGTGCATGTAAGTATGTATGTATGTATGTATGTATGCATGCATGTATGAGTGAGTGACTTTATTTCCTCTTCAGAGATTACATTAGATTAATCAAATTCAGGATAATACAAGATCGTGAAATACAACAGAAAAGTGACAAAAATTGAACAGTAATACTGTGTCAGCTACCTTATTGACAAAACGAAATATCTCAGTACCTTCAATCATACAAATATGTACTCAGAGCAAACTAGCATTTGGCTTAGCACGGCACTGATCTTTGAACATTTGCTTGATGATGCAAATACTTCAAAAATGTTAGTGCGTCAACGTTGCTATGTGCTTAACATTAACTTTGAAATCGTAAAAAAGGAAATGAAAAACTTAAACAAGGGTAATTATATATGTATTTCTTTCTACATGACAAGTGTATGTTGTTGTTGTTGTTGTATGGTTTAACGCCATTTTTCAGCACACGATAGGCTATACATGGCGGCCAGTATTAATGGTGGAGGAAAAACCCTGGAAAGAACCACCGACCCACGAGAAGCTACTGGCAAGTTTTCTCACATACCCACATTGGCCGAATCCGAGACTCGAACCCACGCAGACTGAGGTGAGATGACAGTGATCCGTAACGGATAGACAAGTGTATGCACGTATGTATGTTTGTATGCATGTATGCGTGCGTGCGTGCTTTAATCTATGACTGTCTAACTGACTTCATTTCCTCTTCAGCTAACGTTGCATCAGGTTAATAATACTACGGATTATACCTAATACAAGATTATAAGACACATCATAGAACCGAGAACGTAAACAAGAGAAATGCATCGTCAACCAACGTATTTACAAGATGAAATATATAAATACATAAAATCGTATAACAATCTCTAGGATATTTTAGGACTAAATATCATCATCATCATCATCATCATCATCATCATCATCATCATCATCAATCCCTTAACCCAAGAGGTCTTTGGCGCACCACAGTTGACTTTACAACCAATTCTCTCCATATTTCCCTGTTCTCTACTGCCCTTTGGGAATCTACAAATCCCATGCTTGTCCACTCCTTAATGTTGTCTTCCCACCTTTTTTCTGTCTGCCTCTTCTTCTGCACCCTATCACTGTCTTTGCAAGATTGTTTTTGCCAGTCAAGATGATCTTGAGACATCACCGTATCACTTCAGTTTGCGCTTTTTTACAGTGGTCAAGAGGTCTTCAGAGGATCCAATGGCTCTTTGGATCCTGTTGTGGACTTCTTCATTGGTTACATGGTCAATGTATGAGATGCCCAAGATATTGCAGTAGCATCTCATTTCGAAAGTTTGAATCCTTCTTTGTAGATCTGATGTGAGCGTCCATGTTTCACAAGCATACAGAAAGATGGATATGACAATTGAGTGCATCAGCCTTTTTTTGGAACCGAAAGCAATGTTGGTATCTTTCCATATTGGTCTCAACCTTGTTATCGCTGCTGTTGTCTGGGCAATCCTGCAAAGTACTTCTGGTTTGGAGCCCACATTTGTGATAATTGATCCCAAGTACTTAAAGCCTGTGACTCCTTCCAGCTTCTGGCCGCTGACCTTTATCTGCACTGATGCCATTGGTGTTGTTTGTCATCAATTTGGTTTTCTCGGCGCTAATCTCCATACCGTATGCTGTGGAGGTTGTGTCGAGGCGCTGAACCAATTCAGCCAGTTCTTTTTCATCTCCTGCTAAACAGTCAATATCATCTGCGCAGCGAAGGTTGGTGATTGATCTTCCTCCGATGCTGACAGTGCCCTTGTGGTCATGCAAGGCATCCTCCATGATCCTTTCCAGGAAAATGTTGAAAAGTGTAGGTGACAGTATAGATCCCTGTCTGACTGCAACTGTTGTTCGAAGACAATCTCCTCTGCTGTCATTTATGAGGACAGTACTGGTGGCTTTCTCATAGAGGTGCTCAACAACCTGCACCAGGTTTGAGCTGATGTTGTACTTTCTCATAATTGCCCATAAGGCTGCATGCCATACCCTATCAAAGGCCTTTTTGAAATCAATAAAGACAAGGTATAGATTCTGCTGATGCTGAAGGTATTTCTCGCAAAGGAGTCTGAGATTAAAGATTTGTTCTCTGGTGCTCTTTCCTGTAATAAAACAATTAAAATATAACTAACAAACAATTAAATTAAATATATATAACACTTCCCCTCATAACGAAAAAGAAAGATTTACGCAATAAAGCTTTCGTTTACTATAAGTCAGTTATACATATGGTAAAACAATACATAAGTTGAACTCTTATGAATGACACAAAGTATATATGTAACTTTATATTTCTATATACGTGAAAGTGCATCTGCTGTTAAATTGTCTTTCCCTTAACGTACCTGATGTCAATATTACATTCCTGCAACATCAAACTTCACCTTAATAATCTCCGATTTTTGTTTATCATCTTCCCGATCAAAGTGGGAGAGGGGGCTTTGATCACTAGACACAATAGTCGGAGAAGGAACTGAACTAATGTAGACTTCAAAGTGTTGTAATGTCATTATCAAAGCCAAATATTCCTTCTCAATTGTGGAATAATTTTTCTGATCCTTATTTAATTTCTTAGAAAAATAGCACACTGGATGATCTACACCATTTTCCTCTTATTGAATCAATACTGTTCCAACCCCAACATCACTTGCATCAACAGTCAGTATGAATGATTGACCGAAATATGGAGCTGTTAGAATTAGTGCACTCTTAAGTATGGCCTTTAACTTTTCAAAAGCCTCCTGACATTTTTCAGACCAATGAAACTAGGTTTGTTTTGCTCAATAAATTTGTCAAGGGTTCAGCAATGATGAAAAAACTAGAACAAACTATCCGACTGTATCCAGCCATACCCCAAAATCGCATCAGCTGCTTTTTACTGATTGGCACATGGAATTCAGAGACAGCCTTGACCTTAGTATCTATAGGTTTAACTTGTCAATGTCCAACGGTATGTCTTAGAAATGTTACACCAGCACGGCAAAACTCACTATTAGATAAATTAATTGTCAAATTCGCATTAGTGAGTCTGTCAAAGAATTTCCGAATTGTTGTTAAATGATCTTTCCAGGTGTCGCTGTAGATATGACATCATCGATGTAAGCATCAAAATTATATAGACCAGATGTAATCATGTTCATTAAATGTTGCAAAGTACTAGGCGAATCTTTCAAACAGCATCACTCTATATTGATAAAGTCCATCTGGAGTCACGAATCCCGAAATTTCCATTCCCTTTCCGTCAGTTGAATTTGTTGACATACTTTGCATTTCCAGTTTGATCAATGCAGTCATCGATTCTTAGTAATGGAAATTATCTGTTTTAGTAACACTATTTACTTTTCTATAATCGGAGCATATGCGGAAAGTAATATCTGGTTTCGGAACAAGTATACATGATGAACGTCAGTCACTTTTACTAGGTTCTATGAAATCATTCTCCAGTAAATACTGAATTTCGTTTATCCAAACATTCCTGTTTGAGAGGGTCCATCCTGTACGGGTGTTGTTTCATTGGTGTGGAATTTACAATTTCAACGTCATGGTAGATTTTATTTGTTCTTGTAGGAACATTTGTAAATACAGTAAGTAATAACTGTTTATGTTCATTCTTTTCTTGTTGCTGCAGAAGTCAAAGTTTCTTGTCCAGATTATTCATAATTTCTGAATTCCTAAGATTGTTACTCCGACGTCAATACAGTCCGATTACATTCCTGCACTTAAATCCTCACTGTGTGGGACAGGTACTACTAAATTAATTGCATGATTAACCTGGATATCTCTCTCAACATACTATTTTAACATATGTATATGGCAAAGTTGTTTTTGTTGTCGCCTCTCCAGAGTTATGATGATTTAATTATAAATCATTTACTTTCTTTTCAACTGCGCAAAGACCATAATAATTAGCCTGAACAGGATCTTGTGGTACGGTCAAAAGAGCCAGAACTCTACCCCAAGCCTGAAAACTCCGTTCCTTTGTATTTTATCATACAATAATTTCATTTTTGACTGATTAGAGTGCAGATCAGTTCTTGCAACCTCACAAGCCTTTGAGAACTTACACTTAAAATTGGGAACATAATCGAGAAGATTAATTTCTGTAGTAAGAAGTTTCTCTTTTGACGACTTCAGTGGTCCACACACAGTATGTCCAAATTCTAGTTCAAAGGGAGCAAATGCAAAAGATTCTGGAACTGATTCCCTAACTGCAACCAATAGCAAATGAACGCCTTCATCCCAATCTGTATACGTATCAAAACAATATGACCCAATGATATTTGTCAAAGTTTAATGAAATCTTTTTAAATCCTTTTAAATCCGAGGATAGGCAGACAACTTGAATTGTTGGATACCTAATTTCAACATAACTTGCTGGAAATTTCCAGACATAAAATTTGACCCTTGATCAGATAGGGCAGATTTAGGAAGGCCAAACTGCGTAAACAATCTTCATCAAAGCTCTTACAATCGTTTTAGTTATAATATTCCTCAAAGGAATTCCCTCTGAGAATCTTGTTGATGCACACATTATGGTCAACGAGTATTGGTTACCTGACTCGGTCTTAGGTAAGGGACCGACACAATCTACCATTATTCTGCTAAATGGCTCGTCAAATGCAGGAATATGTTATACATGAGCCGTGGGTATCTTCTGCTTGGGTTTTCCTACCAATTGACAAGTGTGACAAGATCAGCAGTATTTACAAACATCACTTTTAATTTCTGGCCAATAGAAGTGATTCAAGACCTTGCGATAAGTCTTATTAATTCCTAAATGACCAGCCAAAGGCGTTTTATTCGCCAGACTTAGAATTTCCTGTCTGTACGATTTCGCAACAGCAAATTTGATAGTTCAGTGACCACTCGGCACCAGCAGGTACCTCAGGTGGTCGCCACTTCTCATAAAAATCTCATTTTTAACGAAATAACAAACAGGCACTTATGTGGCTTCACTTTCACTAATATTCCTTTGAAACAAACTGGAGATCTCAAGATATATTTCCTCTAGGACGACAAGTGAATATCGTTTGTCACCTGATTAGAACAAAGGGAATGAGTAGTTAAAAAAGGACCACTGTGATCAATACTCTTTGACTAGTCCAAATGGGGAGTAAATGTGACCTTATCGAAAAACTGACCAACACATGTGTCAGGTAAAGTATCCTTTTCTGATTAACACCATTCTCAAGAGCTTTCTTTGCCATAGCTCAATGTAACTGCACAAGCTCAGTATAAATCAGGAATTTCTTTCTCAATGGGATCGACTTTCTGACCCAAGCAATGCTTGTCAGTTACAAATAAATAAACCACAACCTTATCTGCAGCTAGATCATTGCCTAGTAATAAATGAATGCTCTCAATGGTAAAGAACATACTGTTCTGACTGTCACGGGTCCAGAGACTAAGTCTAATGACAAATTTACACAATGGAGAGGAACATTAACAACGTCACACTCTACTCCTTAAATAAGAACACTCTCATTAGAAGAAGATTTCTCAGAAAAAGGCAAAGTACCTGATAATAAAAGACTGAGAAGCTGCTGTATCCTTTACAATTTTAATAGAGATAGGATTGGCCGAATCACCCAAGAGTGATATAGAACCCTTCGACATAAATGGTTCATAATTCTCCATAAAAAATCAGACTGGAGTTTATTAAACCCAACAAATGTATTACTTTCAATGCATGACCGTGACCATGACCTCTTAGAAATAAGAGCATTTAGAATAGGTCTGTCTTGATTCTTTTGCTCATTTTTCAATTTGCAGCAATCAGAAATAACGTGTCCTTTCTTCTTGCAATAGGTACACGTAGGAAGAGATAAGGACTTCTGATCAATCTTACCAGAAACCTATTTCTAAAAGTTGTGCCAGATTGAGATTTGGAAGGGCTCGTATTAGGCGGAAATTATTTTTTACAAGACGACTGCTGAGTGAAAGATTTACTCACAAAAGAAAGTTTATGAGCTAAGGAATACTCGTCAGCAGTACGAGCATCATTTTCTAAAGTTTCGATCTTATGCTCATCAAGATAAGTCGTAACCTCACTATGGAAGCAATTCTTGAACTCTTCAACTAATATGAGTTGTCTGAGATTTTCATAAATCTTGATCAACTTTCTTAGTTATGTAACACCTCTCAAATAGCTGCTCTTTTTCTCTTGCAAATTAGAAATGAGTTTGTCCAGCTTCATATTTTTATAGTTCCCGAGTTTTTGTTGATAAACCTCAGGGACTAACTCGTAACCCTTTAAGATGCATTCTTTAACCAGATCATAGTCAGTACTTTGCTTTATTGACAGTAAAGCATATATATCTCGGGCTTTGCCAAAAAGTGCACTCTATAACAATAGAGTCCAATGTTCTCTTGGATATTTCGACTTTTCAGCAATTTTTCAAAATGAGGAAAATATTTATCTACTTTGTTCCCTCTAAAAGGGGGTACTAACCTAATGTTCTTAATAACATCATAATTTGTACATGTGTGTAAAGTGGGAATGTGCTTTCTAGCTCTAATTCGTTTAATCTAAATTTATATTCCCTTTTTTCCTTAGCTCTTTCTCGCTGCAATTGTCTTTCTTTTGTTTTTGCATTTGCATTTGTTTCTCCTCTTTCTGTAACTGCAGTGTTCTCTCTCCCTAATCTTTCTCCAGTTGCATTTCCTTTTTCTCCAATTGCATTTGTTTTTCTTCTTTCTGTAACTGCATCTGTCTCTCTCTCCTCTTTCTCCAATTGCACATTCCTCTCTATTTCCTCTTTATCTAATTGCATTTGCATTTGTTTCTCTTCTTTTTATTTCTGAAGCTCAAGCCTTCTTAATTCTAATTCCATCTTGTATTTTAATTTTAATTCCTTTAATTTTATTTTAGGGTCTGATAAAGACTTACTAATCACATCCAAAGCACTTTTATCAAAAACATTCATTTCCACCAAATACTGGACCAACATATTTTTATTTCTTGCTTCGTTAAAGAAGCTTTTGCCTCAGAAAGATCATATTTTCTGGCAAGCTCAAGCAATTGATCTTTTCTCAAGGACTCTAACTTTTCCTAAAATGCAGATCTCTACTTTAGTGACATTGTAAAAAGCTTGCTGGTTTCACTAAAAAATTTTAAATATGAAATAATACCTGGGATTTAGAAAATTCCGAGACTAGGGCAATTTATATTTCCAAAACATGTTTTCTGAAATATTTTAGAGACATTCGTATGCATGAAGCCCACAATTTTCTGTTAGGAGTCTAAAATAAGTAACAGAAAAGAGTGAAAGACAACAAGCTTTGTAAAATTTAACAAAGAGTTTATTTTCCTCGGATACAAAGTGAAAATGAGATAAAAGAACTTACGGTATTGCTAAATAAATCCGAAAATAATCCAGGAATTACAGACACAGTCCAAGTAATTTAAAGTCCTGAATAAACTTCAGGAAAAGTCCGGAACAAATCCAAAAACTGAAGGCGATACCTTGTCTCTGGTAGAAATTAAAGTGTTGATGTGTCAACAGTCCTTTGCTGAATAACAGAATTATAATTTCAGGTTTGAACACACTATAAATTCTAGTGAATGCCTCTATCCAAACATTTTATCAGAGCACTTTTGTATTTCCGGATGAAATAATCCCTTGAATTCAATAATTTCAAGAATTAAAATTTCCCCTCAACTGGACACAATATAATACAATTTGAAAGTACTAGACGTTAAAGCACGAATGACCATGTCCTCACAGCCGCAAGATTGTATAGCTCTCTACATGACCTCAGGTCACAATTAGCACTTTCTACAAAAACAAAACATTACCTAATGGAAAATAACCTTCTAGAATGATACTCCTGTTTACAAGACAATAACCTGGATTATATATAATTCACTTAGAAAATTCCAAAGCTTTGGCCCAAATAAACATATTTACTTCTTCTATTAATAATACTGATTTTAAACCCATAAATATAGGAATCATTAAGCTATGTATTAGTTGTTTACAATGAATAAAATAAAAAAGTAAATTTGGGTCTAGCAGAAATAAACTCAATTTTGCATAAAGTCAAGTCCAACATACAATGTTTCATTACAATAGCATGTAATAAAAAATTAAAATATAATTAACTTACAATTAAATTAAATATACATAACAGTATGTATGTATGTATGCATGCATGCATGCATGCATGCATGTATGTATGTATGTATGTATGTATGTATGTATGTATGTATGTATGTATGTATGACTTTCTTTATTTCCTCTTCAAAAGAGATTTCATTCAGTTATTTTTTCATTATTACACAATAAAAATAGGAACATAACTTGACATTAATGGATACACAACACATTTAACATGTAGTATATACCTACAAAAGTAGAGAAGCACAATGTCTAAACACATGAGTGAGAGAGCTCATTGCAAATGAAATAATTATCACATTGGCTCTCACTTGGAACACTTGTGAATATTTTTATAATAGGAATGAAATGGGTCCATTTCCTTAATATTCTGAACAAGCATAATATCAGATATCGTTTTCAAGTTCATTTGCTCTTCTGTATATTTTGTGACTGTTCCATCAGGCACCACACACATGAATGCCTGCCATGAATGATCATCCATAGAATCAAAGATGTCCACTCGCATGCCCAAAAGGATACGAAGTAATGAGTCATTATCTTGACAAAAAAGCTAGTGTGAATCTAGTATGTCTACTGCATCTATTATTCTTTCAAACATAGTGTTACGTTCATCATTTAGGGCTTGGCAGTATAGTAACACATGCTTGGCTCTGTCTGAAGTCAATCTTTTGCAGAGTTTACAGTTATATTCATTTTCTGTTGAAATTGAACACATTGTTAAATAGGCAATGTTAGCGAAAGACCAAGTTTTATTAGGCAAACATTTACCAAGCTTCCAGACAGCAAGTGGTTGAAGATTAGTATGGACACTTGCATAGCGTAAAAGTTCAGGCCTCATTTCAAGTTTAGTTAACCACAACGATTCTTCGTATTAGTGAACTTCCGTTTCAATACTCCTCCTCCAGACTGGTTTCGGGACATAATATAAGGTGTTCACGTATAGGTTGAAGAAACCGCGAAACTGGTATTTCAAAAGAACACGATATATATCTTTAACGAAGCCAACGCTCTCGCCCTCGAGTATCAGGAAGTCAAGAATTCTTCTGTTGAATATAATTTTCCATTCTAATGAACCGCTGGCTCTGCAGATTTTATTGAAGAAACCTAATTTGATTTTATCTACATATCCCTCAACTGACCACAGTCCAAGACTGCTAATTGTTGTCTCTGTAGATGAGCGCTGATCAAGACCTTGCAGCTTTTCTTTGACATAGTTCTATATCATATACCTGTGACTGGCTCAAGTTTGACCATAATTCACATCCATATGTCATAGCAGGTAGTACTATTTTTGACCATATTTTAGCATTATTCATTGGATTTATACCATCCTTCCCAATGCCAGTTTCAACAAGGAAATAAAATACTGATCTTCCTTTATCACAAGCGTTTTTCACTGCAGCAGTATTAGAAAGATTTGTGGAGAGAGTAACCCCAGCATATATTCTAGAGGAAACTATAGGAATCGTTTTAACTCCGAGCATGAACATAGATGTTTGTAGATTTTTTTTCTTCGAAAATATGACCATATTGCTTTTATCAGCATTATATCGGAGTCTCCGCTTCGACGCATAGTCATGTAGATTGCGAAGTAAAACACACATACCATTAAATGATGAAGATAGCAAGGTCGTGTCATCCACTAGTAAAACACAAGGGATACTTAAGGTACCAACTTGTATTCCAGATTTCGTTGACTACAGCAAGGATATTAGGTCATTGATCATGACTAATAATAGCCATGCTGATAGCGTTCTTCCTTGTCCTACCCCTTGATTAACTCAGTATGATTTCGATTGATGGCCGTTGAGCAGAACAAGGGCCCTAACGTCTCGAAAAGAATTTCGAATCAACCTCCACAATTTTCCTTTAACTCCGAAGTAGAATAGCTTATAAAAGAGGCCATCATGTCATACCGTATTAAAGGCCTTCGCATTATCCAGGAATGCAGCATAAACTTTTGAGTGACCTTCTAAATAATGGGCTATTCCCTCTTTTATAATAAAGGCTGCAGTGGTGCCACTGCATTCCATTCGAAATCCCTGTTGTAACTGGTGAGGGAAATTGATCATTTTACTAAATAAAGATAACCTCTTCAACAATATTTTTTCAAATATTTTTTGAAAAACGGGAACGATCAAGATATCTCTATAGCTATTCATATCATATCTAGCCTGTCTTTTTTCCCACCTTTGAAGATAGTTATAACATTTAAAGTTTTGAAGTAGTCAGGATACGTTTCCAAGGAGACGATGCGATTATACATTTTGCACAAAATAGGACTAATAGATAGACAGGAAAAAATTAAATGTTCTGCATATATTTTATCATGACCACATGATTTATTTTTCTTAAGCTCTCTTACAGCCTCTTCAATGTCATTCTGTAATATGGTTTCACACATATCCTTATCTGCTCCGTCCTCAATATTTGCATCCACAATATTCTTCATGCTGTTTCTAATTTCAGCTGCAAACGATTCGTTAAAATGTGTATCTGGTGTTTCGGTTCCTAAAGTTTTAAAATGATGGCGCCACGCGTCACAAATCAAATGAGGGTCCCGTATTATTTCTCCTTCCACTTTTAGTTCAGAGATATCTTGTATCTGTCCCTTCTTATGCAGTCTTACTATTCTGTAGAATTTCCCTACATCCAGTTATGCAGCTTTTTCTAGCTGAACGAATTGTTCCTGTTCGTACTGGTCTTTTGCCTTATTTAGTTGGTTTCTGAATTTTCTTTTCGCACTTTTATATTCTTGATATGTTGTAAATTGTATACCACGTGGCCGGTCGTCTTTAATCCATAATGTTCGTTTTCTTCTCATCTCTTTATGTAGTTAAGCCACATTAATGAATTTCCAGCAAGGTTTTAGGTGAGACAGGAAGGTTTTCTTTGGGAGATTTTTGTCAGTTGTATTGCGTAAAACAGTCGCAACAGTAACAAGGGCGTTTTGCACATCTGCAATGTTGTCTAAAGGTAGCTCCACTGAATTTAAATGCTCGTTAATTTCACTTCTGTACCGCTCCTGCTGTTCTGACAAAGCTTTTCGCCAGTTGATTGTAACTGGATATATGGAAAATGTTGATTCCTGGAGTTCGTCTTGAACTAACAACTCTACTCTTACAGGTAAATGATCGGAAAAGTTTAGATGATGATCATCTTCAATGTTGGCACTGCGGACTAAATCTATTTTTGAGGAGGGTATAAAAATGTAGTCAATCAAGGACGAGTGTTTGCCGTCAGATGAGCAATATGTATATCCTGGTATTCCAGAAGGGGAAATATCACATGTTGACACTAGATGTCTATTTTTAAGAAAGGAATGTAGTATATAACCTTTATCATTTATATTTTTCGGAATCACTTTATTTGGTAGATCCGCATTAAAGTCACCACAAATAATCACAAAAACTTTTTGACTATATTCATCATAAAGGCATTGCACAATTTACAATATTTCTTTATAATCATCTAATGACTCATTTGTGGAAGGAAACCACACACAGAACATAACTTTATAGCGCGCAGGCTAATTTCAACTGCAATAATTCTGTCGTTTCCGAAGTTATTCATAGGACTAACCGGTCGTGACTTCCGATAAAGAATTGCAATTCCTCCAAATCCGGAGGAACGTTTTCTTTCCCATGGACACGTATGAATTCTGTTATCCGGTCTCGAAAAAGCAGTAAATTCCCTGTCAATGTTTTGAAAAAATTGCAGTTGCTCTGGATGGATGTATGCACACAATATCAACCTTATGAAGTAAAGAACAAAGATAAGGCCTTCCTGTCATAATGCCCTTTGCATTCCAAGTCAGTATGCTTAGAGTAGTCATTCAAAAAAGTAAACAAATTCTCCTCCACATGTAATTAAGGGACACGAGATCATTTATCTATCGTACCATTCTCTGGCTAATACAAATTCAGGCCAAAATCCATGCTGTACAGTTTTGGTAAGGAGATTTTCTGGAAAAGAAACACGAACGGTATACGTTTCTCCGTTCATATTTGACCACTTTTTAAGAATCCTATCATTTGTGATTTTTACACCTCGATTGTACGCATGCCTGAGAATTACATGTTTTAGCTCTTTTGGGGCATAGTCTGCTTTAATATGCGATGGCAACAAAGATTTTGTTTTCGGGTTCCTCTTCACTCCACTGAATGCCATATTGCTAATTCGTACCTGGACTGGTTTCGAATTATTATTCATATCAACCATAGTATTCATGTCATGTTTTTTGGGTGGAGAATTTCTATTATCCGATAGCTGATTTTGATTAGTTTGATTTTCATTCTCAACAATTCTCTTTTCACATATTTTTCCTTTGTCTGCTTCACATATTACAGTTGGTGCTGTAGTGCTTGGAGTTTGTGCTACCGGAGATTGTATCAAACCTACAGTACGAATCTCATATGTTGGTAGCCTGGAGTCGCTTAAGCCGGTATTTCTATATTCCCGTTGATCTGACAAAATCCTATTACGGGTGTCAAGACGACGGCTTTAAGTTACACTTGTATTCGGAGCTGTACTTGATGTATTCGAAGATGGACAAGAAGATCTGGTCATATTTGCATAAGAGCATGACCGCTGTGTAAAGTTTGTAAGCTGGAACTGAATTCCACGAATCTATGCACTTACTGTCTCAATTTGTTTCTCGTTTACAGCTTGTAGATTTTAAATTACCATTGCCTGTCTTTTTATTACATATTCCATCGCATGTAGGTCATATTCCAAACGCAATTCCGACTCCCTTGCATTGTCAATGCTTGATTCAAGACTTTTAATTTTCTCATCTTTACGTTGTATCATTTCATCCAAACGAACGATGTTTTTTCTCATTCTCTTCATCTCTTCCATAACAATTGCACAATTGGCGTGTAGTTCATCTTTTACAAATTGTTTCAGATCAATAAATTTTCATATTGCAAAATGGGAACGTTGGTTTCAACTCTCTCATCTGAGCTAATTTCACATTCGTCTATTGATGCAAAACCTCTTGATTGATCCATGTCACTCGACTGAACAGTTTCCTGACCAGTCTTCTGCAGATTCTTTAAGCAACTCAAACTGTCTTTTCTACTAGGCTTGCTTTTTCCATACCTAGACATACATGCCTTTACTTCGCTAGTGTTACCATCACCCTCTAGAAAATGGAATATTGAATATATGTCGTCTTCTATTTTATCTCTCACTGGAGCACTATCAGAACGCGATATCCTCTCCACCAGTCGACAAGAGGGATAACTTGGATAGCTGAGCCTACCAATATCATGCAGAGAACTACGAATATGTCGAAGGGACGTTACGTCAAGACTACTCAATATCTCTCTCTTGAATGACTGTTTGTCTAATTTGCCATATTTTTCTCTTATTTCTGCAAGAATACAGCGTTCTAATTGAGAAGCGCAAGGTATTTCACTATCTGAATCCTGGGAATCCTGGGAATTCGGAGTATCCTGACTCTCCATTCTCGTCACTATAATCATACAGCAATCAATGACCACTAATTTGCAAGAAATTAGTCAGAGTAAATATATACAATGCAGGCCATGCTAGGTACTCATTACATAAGGTGTTATGTGTTCGTTGTAGCATTAGCACATGCTGACGCACTCGACAAAATGAACTACTCGAGCGCATACTATCCATAGTACAGGTACTAATCCACTGAATAACGAGTGAACTCAACTTATGATAAATGAAAATATGTACTCAAGTATTTATATAATATATTGTGCATTTATTGCATTGGACATAGAAACTGAAAATCAAAAATCAATCAAGCACCAACATCCACAAACACAGTAGAACGAAACGTAATTTATGCAGCCTCACAACATCACTTCAACAGCATATAAGATCCAACATAAACTTCTAAAATGCACGATAGCCACACAAACCCCTTCATAGCCTGATACATCACAATGGCGCGAACAAACCATGAAAAGAAAGCTGAATTTACTTGAATTTTCTTGGTAAGTAATTTATATAAAACTATAGCACAAATACCATTTTGTTCTCAAAGTATTCCCACAACAGAATTTCAGCACTGGAATGAAAAACACTTCTCTTTACTCACAGATCTCCATAAGTCACCAGAGCTTGTACACATGACGTCCACCTTGCCCGCCATCTTGTATACATACATGTATGTATGTATGCATGCATGCATGCATGCATGCATGCATGCATGCATGTATGTATGTATGTATGTATGTATGTATGTATGTATTTTACTATCGATTTGTGTTGTATGTAGTTAGGAAAAGCGTTTTTATGCTAGACATTTACAGGAACGAGGTGAGACTTACAATACAAAATACACTTGCTTTGCTTAGTTTCAGCGGTTCTGTAATTAGTATCAACCTGACGCTTTAGGTGTAACCATCAATATCCCCATGAATTATAGGATCTAAAGCGATCATTCCTAAGCATGCGGCACTCTTGGATTCAAGACAAAACGGTGAAGATTTTTCTTTACGTTTCATTGGAAAATATGTCTTTAATAAAATAAATTATCATAGACCTGCGTGGTCATAGCTAAACAGGAGGTACTTTCTATTGCTAGAAGACGTTGTATTAATGGTCCGTCAGTTGCTATTAAATTCGGCGTTTCTCATCGCGTTATTTTGATAAATCTGCCATTTTCTATTAGTTACATAGATAGGCTTTTAAAGCGGATGTCGTTCCCTTACTCTATAAAATAGTTTATTCTAATGGAGAACAACAATTAAGATGACCACGGGACACAATTATGTTACAGAATAACCAGAGTAAAATCCCTACAGTGGAATACAAGATGACAATTACATTGTATCAGCAGGCCCATTGCACTTGCTGATTCCACGCGAGTTCTAATGAACGTATTCTACAGTAGTTTATATCGTCCCAAGCGAGTGATTCTTATTTTACACTTAATCTTCAATCACAGCATAATTATTGTGAATACCGAAATTGCCACTGGAATATCACTTAATAGTACCATATACCCAACGCAGCATCACACGTGTGAAGATAATGTTAATAATGAAATATTATCTCATATTATGTTACTAACTGAAGAGAACAACACTTTAGTTTTATATCGTTGAGTTTAATAAGTGACACGTGATGGAGAATAAAAAGAAAACTCACAATCCTAAATTATTGCTAAAAGAAACTCAATTAGAAAGGTTTATAGATTACTCTTTTATGATAATGTCCATAAAAGAAAATAAATACTATGGAGTTGAACTACATAGACAAAAAAGAGATACTAAGGAAATGAGTGAAGTCATAGAAGACAAGGAAAAGAGAAGTGGAATTTTAAAGAGTACTGACAACTTCTAGGAAATTAACTTAGTAAACATGAATAAATTTATATCAAAATTGCATTTAAATTTGATAAAATTTAAAAATATCTCTCTTGAAAGAACATTATTAAGTGTTCCTCAAAATCAAGATTGGGTTGGAGACTTTCATAATTTAAGTCTTAAGAATATAAATTTGTAGATTAATACCGGCTTTGCTTAAATTGGTCCAGAAGAGTACTTTGAACGTTTTGCACGAGGAGCATGCCAACTTAAAGATGGTCCTGGTATGAGTACAACCTGTGAATGTTTCACAACTTGGTCCCATTTTACATCTTTTCTTTTGAAACATTCTTTTGCGTGTTAAAGTTGGATTATTTGGAATATCACAGGCAGACTGTGAACTGTATCTAGTATCACTAC
This sequence comes from Megalonaias nervosa, assembly GCA_016617855.1. Classification (NCBI taxonomy): domain Eukaryota; kingdom Metazoa; phylum Mollusca; class Bivalvia; order Unionida; family Unionidae; genus Megalonaias; species Megalonaias nervosa. Next base: position 24,570 of record JAECUM010003132.1, on the reverse strand, counting down.
ATACGTCATTAATACTATGTGTTTGTTTTTCAGCGTGTTGTCGGGTAATACTACTACAACTGCTACTAAAACTACAAAGAATTGAAACTTATATATATATATATATATATATATATATATATATATATATACATATATATATATATATATATATATATATATATATATATATATATATATATATATAATAAACCTTTCTAAATAATCAAACCAAGCTATTAGTTTTTAATTTTAAGGCGTGTCAGCTATTTTTCCGAACATGGAATTTGCTCTACTATTGATATCGGAGCTTACAAATTGATTATAGACGTGGGCTGGCGAACATTGGTGGATGTTGACGTACCATTATGCCTTTGTGATAAATGTGCAATTTACGTGCAATCTTTAAATTAAAACTGCCCAACTCTTACCTGCCATAATTATGGCTGTGTTAGAGGAAATACTCTTTTGGTGAACGTATTCAGAACTTAGATTTAAAGACAAATCAATTAAAAATAACAAGATGAAGAAAGTTAAGGTCCTTGCTTGCTCAGTCCATTTCACTAATAATATACACTGCATTTTTTGATCTGCTAAGAGCTGAGAGATTGGAAAATGCCTTTTGTAAAATGTGCGTAACAAAGTAAACGTTCCTTCTCGGGAGAGTTATCAAAGAATTCAATCCTTTTAAAGGAAACTTTCTGACAGTTTCGAGCCAAAATCTTGGAAATGAATCTTTACACAGCGTTGGGTTTTTGAGGGTTTTGTCATTTTTCTAAAATAAAGGAATGTAACAAGGTCTTCGTAAAATCCTATGTTCATCTTTAAGTCACATGCTGTCTTAATAATCTAGCTTTCAGAGAAGAAACGTCAATATTTGATCTTTAACTTAATGCATCTCCAACAAGAACGTCTTATATTAAATATGCATGAAGAAAGATAAAAACTGCAGAACTTGGCGGAAGTATAGTTCTTTACTTCGGAAAATATGTTTACTATCAGACTGGTTTTATTTTAGTGCATACTTAAATAAGGCATTTTTCATTGGTATGCGTATGGGTAAATGTTGTAGTGGTTAGGTGGCAAGTGTCATTACTCACAGCACGAATTCGGCTGTAGAAATACTTAATAACCACGAAAATTATAAGGCAAGTATCAGGTCTTTTTCTTTTTTTAGAAAACAAACAACCACGCGATCCCAAATTTGTCTTGGTCAGATCCTTCTAGTCACGTCCACAAATTACCTTATTTTCATCTTTCGATAAACAAGTACGTACACTCTCCTCAGTTACGTAAATAATTTAACAAACAACAAGAACGAAATCTTCTCATCCTTTGCTAAGCATAACAAACAACAAACATACGATAGAAAGAAAATTGTAGCTCTATGACTTCTAGATTAGAGCACGACATTCAGTCTTTACAAACTAAACATTAATACAAAAGATTGTAACCCATGGAAAAATTACTACAGCAATTATCAAGTACAACTGCCGTCCAACCCAAAGGCATGGCTGCTCCTTGTACGTTACGTTTTTATTTATATTCCAGTACACTGTTTGTGTATTCAACCTTAGCAAGAAGAATAAATGAAGGCCTGTCACACGCTAATGTATATTTTAAAGTTTATAGCATTTACAAAATAATGAATATCTAAAATCTTTGCTGACTAAATGATGAACTTACAGTCAAAAACTCAAAAGGAACCAAGAAGCAGTACATCTTACCATTTTCAGCAGCTCAGTTAAACGCATTAAATTGCCTAATAAGAGATGCTCATGTTGACATAGTAAATGAATTTAACAAGCTGAAGATATTTTAAGGAGAAATTAATATCTACAGATCATACATATCTGCAATATGCTAACGATTTTGCCATTTAAAGTTTTGTTTCATAGGCTTAGTCCTTACTATTGCTAAGTGGGACATTTCGTGCTTTCGTCGTTGTTGTACCTTTGATTTGTGTACCCATCCTCGACCATTCGAATTTGCTAGAATCTCCTTCTGTTAAAATAAATTTGACAAAACATTGCATTTAAACATTATTAATGGAAGTTACATGTAATTCAAAAACGGTCCAATAAATAGACTAAATATCAGCCTTCGAGATAAATTCAAATGTAATAGATGTACACGGTATGCCTGTAATGTATTTACTTGATGTAGCGCGCACACAGTAGGTAGGCTAAAGTTTAGGATGAATTACCTAACATAAATAGTATGAATGGAGAAATATTTTAAGATATTCTTTTAATATTAGTTTTACACCTGTTGAAAAAGAATACAATATCCCTTTCAGTGGGCAATCACCAAAGAATTATATAAACTTAAATTATCATCGTATTACCCATTTAGGATATCCTGTACAAATATCTGATACAGTTAGTAATTTGTGTGATACAAAAACCAATTGAAATTCAAATACGCAAAGCGTTGAGACATAGTACTTTAAAAGATTTAAACAAAGAAGTAGATGATTAACGGTTCTTGATCAGATACGCAATGAAAGAGCTACTTCAATTGAAAATAGATCAAAAGAAAACATGTTGATGATAACAAGACAAATAGTATAAATTCGCATGGCTTGCTTAGGGATGGAATACCCATTATAATGTTAAATCCTGTCTAATGCAATACCCTGTATAATGCTGTGATCACATTCGGCACCATAAATGAAGGAGATTAATTATCAAACGTTCTTCCGTTCTCACAACCTATTGATCAAAGGATAAACTCAGAGATAGACGTTGTAGAGAGTGACATGGAGAAAAGAAAAGCAATCTCGGCTAGACTACAGTGCTTTACTATCGCAGATCAGTTGAATGTAGGCCTAAATAATGATCTAATCAAGAAATTAAAAAGTTAATGACTTTAAAAGCGATGCAGTAAAACCAGAAGATATTATAGCTGCTAGCATTAATAAAAAAATATAACGAAAATAAAATGAATGCAAGAGTGAGTGTGTGAGTGAGAGAAAACACAAATAGATAAGTTATAATAACCTATGATTGATACATTACTGGCATTGGTGACAAAATAAAAGATCCGGATTTACCAATTTATAAACATTGACTAACTGCTGGAATAACAAACATGAGAGGGAAGCAATCAAGTTCTAACCGAAAGCAAAATGAAACTCGTGCTTCATTTCTGATAGATAATTGGGCCAACATTGAAGAGGTAACAAAAAGTAACAAACCTGTCCCAGTTAGTATTCAGAGATAAACCTTACAAAATGTTGCGAAATATATGTGGGCGTGATGGTGAAAAAATGGTACTGTGTTATTAAAGATCGTTATAAAAGTGAGATATGAATAACCGTTTGATTGTAAGGTTGTAGGTGTAATTAGAAAAGATATAGAATAGTCTCTCTGGTGTCGAATATACACTTAAAGTAAAATAATTATCTTACCACGCAATTACCTCTTATCGTTAAATCAACGTAATCTAACCTTATGCATCGTAATGTTAGTATATATATATATATCTATATATATATATATATATATATATATATATACATATATACATATATATATACCATATATATATATATATATATATATATATATATATATGCTATATATATATATATATATATATAATGAAAACCAGTTCAGCTGTTGGTAATTCATATTTTAAGTAATCTAAGGGAATTTTTTGTACAACTCTCTTTTTCGATACTTTTAATTACTTATTTTAATGACCATCCTTACGTTTGTGTCGTGTTTTTATTTTCGCTCTAAAGGCATACACCTTACTTCTGAGACCATACTATTCTTGCAAGGGTACCACGGTTGTTTCATCTTAAAAAAGCGTGACAGTTTCTTTTTCATCTGAGGCGTATGGTCCTTTGTTGTAGTTTGTATCGTAAATTTGAATAGTTTCTTTCCTGTCACAGTAAAAGTGTGTGTGTGTGTGTGTGTGTGTGTGTGTGTGTGTGTGTGTGTGTGTTTAATTTCTTTTTTATTTCATTTTTATTTCATTTTTATTTCATTACATGTTATTGTAATGATAGCTTTATTCACTGGATTTGACATTATTCCAGAAAGTTCAGTTCAGTTCAGTCATTAGTTTGAAACTTTGTATCTTTTGCTGACCTAGATTCAGAGCCAGTTTCAGCTCTGTAGTAAAAAACCTTTTTATTTTTTTTTTTATTATTGAATCTGATAGTAAGATTCGTTCAGTACAATTGAATTCGTCCATGGCGGAAGTAACAGCTGGCATATAATGTTACTACATCGCTTGAAGTGATCACGTGACCTATCAGGTGTATCCGTTATGCGTTTCAGTTAGGGTTTAAAACTGACGTATCATAGTGATTTTTCGTCGGTCGTAATTCATACCTTCGTGCTCAAAGGTAATATTTTTGTTGTTGCCAGTTTGATTTGAATTTTTCGGAATTAATAATTTATTTACCCTGGACAATACTTGTGCTCATCAGAATTCTTGGACAAAGACATTCACTGAAAATTATTCGGATTTCGAAAGCTGGAATATTATTCTTGGTCATTCAACAAGGAACTATTCACACAACAACACAAAACGGTTATAGAAGACATCATTGCCTTCTATCTTGGAACTTCATCGGATTCGTACTTTGATTCACTTAGAACCTTTTAGTGATAGTACTTATATTTTTAATTATTGGATAAATTTTTGGATTTGATTCATAAACCGTAAGTCCTTTTTCTTATTTTTACCTTGTTTTCTAGGGAAATAAATTATTTTGTTAAATTTTACAAAGCTTGCTGGCTTCACTCTTTTCTTTGTTACTTTTGTACAAGCCTAGACACGTAACAGTCATATCGCTACGTTGTCTGCAGTGTGGCAGATTTATAGTGATGCCAGCACTGGAACATCGTGCTGCAGACATGTAAAATCTTTTCCCACCCAGTTACATTATCCTGACACCGGGCCGACCAGTTCTAACACTAACCTCTTAATGGTGAGTGCCAAGCGAGGCAGATGCTATTAACATTTTTATAAGTCTTTGGTATGACTCGGGCAGGGGTTCGAACCCGCGACTTCCCGCATTCAGTGCGGAGCTCTAACCGCTTAGGCCACTGTAAAGGTATCTGCTTAATTATAAGCATCTCGAATCGGATCAAGAATTAACAGTTTGAGTTTTAACACACACGATATGTATTTGTTAGTCTGATGTATTCAAAGTCATACATCAGGAACTTCCTTAAATCTTACATTTTAGATCATTTTAAGTTTAAAAATATTTGTCTTCATAACAAATTTTTCTCCTTCGATATCTTTGTTAAATTTACAGTAAATTGAATACATAATTATACAGCAGCTCAAAGAGATCCTTTTCAAAATAATTGGTTCCCTTTTGTCACAGAGTTGTATTCAATTTAATACAAGATTCTGGCTAGGGCTTCTGTATGAGTAAGGCCGTCTTATGGATCATTATGAGTTTCAATTATCAATTAACTCACAAATTCAAATTAGGATAGCGGTTAACATATCTCAATTTGTTCTTAACGTATAAAATAATTTAGGCCCTAACGACTTTATACCTTTTGCACATTCTATCAGCTTCTTCTGTACTGTAGATAACTCGATCTAATTAGGAATTAGTTATTTTGCTGATGGTGAAGAGTGATCTTTAGGATACTCGAGTAGATGCATTAAAACTTCTAAATCTACTTTTAAACTTCCACCAAACAAATTCTAGTTATTTTAAGCCATTAAAGATGTCATTTTAGTTTCGTTCATTTATTTTGCTTTGTTTTTGTTTTTGTGTATTTTTTTTGTTGGTTTTTTTTTTTGTTGTTTTTTTTTTTTTTGTTTTGTTTTGTTTGTTTTATTTTTTTTTTTTGTTTTGTTTTTTTGTTTTTGTTTGTTTTGTTTTTTTGTTGTTTTTTGTTGTTTTGTTTTTTTTGTTTTGCTTGGGGTTTTGTTCATTTTTTACTTTTATCTTTTTTATTTTTTTTATTTATTTTTTTTCGTTTACCAATTCAAACAATTTTACTTGATTATATTGGCACAGTTGTTTGTGTTTATATACCATGTCCCTGATTATTATGCCCATCGTTACCTACAATAATAATGTAAGTTGGTCTTAGCCACTTCGGAATACTCTCTCAAAAAATTTCCTTTTTACAAATATGGAGTATGCTGGTGGAATTATTATGCTGCATTCAATCAGTAATAAATATCGTTTTAGTAACATTTTATGGTCTTAGTTCTTCGTGTATACTTTTGCAAAAGATTACAAAAACTTGTAAAAACTGTGTTGTGTAATCTGTCGCGCTGTAACTCAAGACTTGATCGCTTTTCTATTCCTTGTGAATTAACTAAAAGTAAAGAAATATTCTTGATGTCCGTGATTTGCCGTCTTATTGTTCGTAATGAATTATGGTCCTGTTTATAATAGCTTAACGTCTCCATAATACTTAAGAAATCAAATATATAATATAATTAAAATTTACCTGGCATTGGCATTTTTAACATTTAGCTATAGAACTTACTTCAGGGATTATACCTATTGTATTATCTATAATTTCTGCATAATATTCCGTGTTGTTATAATAATCATTCAGACAATTCTTGTTAAACTATTTTTCATCGTTTCTTTGTTTACAACATTTAGCTATAGAACTTACTTCAGGGATTATACCTATTGCATTATCTATAATTTCTGCATAATATTCCGTGTTGTTATAATAATCATTCAGACAATTCTTGTTAAACTATTTTTCATCGTTTCTTTGTTTACATTAGATGATTTCAATTTTTATAAAACCTTTCTTCAACAAAAAGTTTATATATATATATATATATATATATATATATATATATATATATATATATATATATATATATATATATATATATATATATATATATATATATATATATATATATATATATATATTTCTTCAATATATACTGTTTCGAAGGCATTCCCAGTTATAGTATATTTATTCTCAGATTATTGATATCCTGTATATTTAGTGGGCATTTATTACAGCAGTGTTTGTGTTTGTTGAGGTTATACGTCTGTGGCCTTTATCGATGATCTTTTGATGGGTTTTAATAGTCGACAACATCTTGTGTCATTCTTTTGAACAGTTTTAAATGTTGTAGCTCTGTGGGAAATCTTTGAAGAGTCTGCATTTCAATTTCATCCATATCTGATTGTTTTAAGCATAGTAATCTATTCATTCAAATTCCAATGTGCATCATGATTTATGTTTCACGAAAGTTTCCATGTATTATGTCCAATATATTTTGAGCTTTAGCTTCCATTTAATATGTGTTTATTATGTTTACAAGTAAAACCAAAATGAATCCTCTTTTTTCATCTTCAAATCTAACCTCGTTTGAACTCATATTTGATGAGTCTATAGCTCTTTATGGTGACTCTTTGACATTTAGATTCAGTAAGTATTCTGTTATATTTTGTCTGTTTGATTTTAATTCTTTAATTTTTCGTCAAACGACGAATTGCATGACTCTTCACTCTTCCAATGATTATCTGCTTGCAAATGTTTGAAAGGAAATATTCAGTATTATTGGAGATGATGGAAATTTTATTGTCTAAACGTTTGTTGCGGTACCAGCCTACATAGTGAGTTTGTATTAAAGACACAATTTCATCATGCATACAAGATATCTCTCTCTCTCTCTCTCTCTCTCTCTCTCTCTCTCTCTCTCTCTCTCATTTTTAAACGGGTCTTTGAATATTAGAACAATATATTTTATATGTTCCATTATTTTAGCGGCATCTTATTTGCATTCGATCTCCCAACTGTTAAATGACATCTTTTATATTTTACTTGCATATCTTTTTACTGTTAATGTTTTCGACTTTAAAAATGCTTTGACCTTGAACTCATCATCTTGAATGTCATACAATGTTGTTTGACTATATGGTCATAAATTATCTAATAGCAAAAAAGCGTAACAAACAATTTAATTACCAAAGTTGTAATAATGGAAATTTATAAGGAACTTACGGTAGTATGAGTTCAATTCAGAATAATCCTCAAAAAGGTTATGTTAAGGTACAAAAGAATAAAATGTTCAGTATAAATTTCAAATCCTCTGATTTATTGGTCAGCCAACAGTCGTAAACGTGTCAAAATAGAGTTGTTCAGAACTCCTTTGAATAATTAAAAATAGTCCCAGAATAACACTGTGGTCTAAAGAACACTTTCTTTCCCGACTGAATAATCTAAACAAATGTTTCCTCTCAAATAATATCTAAATACAACATAAAATATGTATGCAGACTTGATGTTACAACAAAAACACAAGAAATAAAAATGAGACAATTGTCCAGCGATAGGAACTTAGAAACAGGCATAGGAGGTAAAAAGTACATTTTGCACCTACTCCTAATTGACAATTACAAATCTCCTATAGCGTAAAAGAACCCACATGACTTGACCCATCCAATAGGAAATAACTTTCTTCTTCTAAGAACCCATCTGACTGACCTGTCCAATTGGAAACAACCCCAAATTTGACAGCATGTTTACTACTAATATTATTATCCGTAACCGTACAAGATACGTCGTCATCTAGACATAGACTCGAAACTCTCTTACGCTCTAAATGTTTTAAAATAGCACCTTTACAAGTAGAGATATTTACCTGTAACTAATTACTGTAATTTACAGTCATGAATAAAAATTATAAGAACTATAGATATACATTACAGGGAAGTATCCTCCTCTAAAAGTATCCTTTCGATGTTCCTTCCTTTTAAATCTTCCAATTTCAAAATAAAGGAGGATCTAAAGTTGGATTTTGAATATTTCTTCTGAAAGGTTGGAAACATAGCTTCTTACAAACATAGATTTATATTATGAGATACTAACTCTCACCTTTTTGATAATAAGACGATCCATACGTATTATTTGTCTCATATCAAGATACATTACTCCTTAGTAGTGTAGTGGGGTACCATAGCCTCACGTAGACCGTAATGTTAAAAACAGGTCACGGCACTATAGCTCAAGATTTATAGCCTCAAAATATCACTCTGGTGCACTATAGCCTCAATGGGAAGGTTGTATTAGCACACGTTGGGCCTGTATGGCGCCAAGAGGAATGGAACAGTCACGGTACTGGACATTGGCAACAATGTAGCAAGGTAGTACCGTGACGTCATGCCACCTGTGTCATTTCTATACAAAGTGTGTAGAGACTGAGACAGACATATACTAATACAAGCCCGAGATTTATATATAAAGCATTGCCTAGACCTGAAATTATGTTGACGGTGTTCATAAATTTGCATAATTATAATGATGCTATAAATAATTATAATCAAGGAAAAGACTAACGCCAAAATGGATGTGACTAAAAGTAACGCTAAAATTACGAAATTGTTCCAGAATTTAACGGAGACTAAACATGTCCCTGAACATTAGGTTACATTGGTTTAGACTAAAAGTAGTACTAAAATTACGACATTCTCCCGGACTACAGTGGAGACAGAGAAAATCTGGAACATTAATATTCAAATGACTGTGACCAAAAGTAACACTAAAATTACGAAATTTTTGTCCCAGAATTTAACGGAGACTGAATATATCCCAGAAGATTAAATTATATTTGTTTAGTCTAAAAGTAGCACTAAGATTACCAAAATGTCCCAAACTCTAGTGGAGACTGAGAAAAACTCTGGAAGATTGTATTCAGATTGCCGTGACTTAAAATATTGCACTAAATTTCCGAAAAATTTAGCGGACTTGAATGGAAACTGATAACTAGCCAGATGTTTTGGTTGTCATAAATGGCAAAGACAAAGTGTAGCACTAAATTCTGAAATTGCACCGGACTTTAGCGGAGACTGAAAATAATCCATAGATAAATTTTAAAAATGTTACCAAAACTTAAAGTAGTACTGAAATTATTTAAACTCATACTGACTTTCACGGAAACTGAAAAATTGTAAATAAAACATTAAAATAAGCGATACTATAGCCACATTGGGAATTAGCATTACGGGACCCTACTTTTTCTACTATAGCGTCAAGATTTATAGCTTCAATGGGAATTAGCATTACGGGACCCTACTTTGTACTATAGCGTCAAGATTTATAGCGTCAAATGGCACACCCTGGAACACTATTGCGTCAATGGGAATTTTGTATGGGAACAATAGGAATGGAACAGGTAGGGTGACGTCACGGAACTGGACACTTGCAACAGAGAATAATGTTTTTGTGAGTTAAACATAAATTATACAACAACTAAAACAATTTTCAGGCAAGAAAGAGTAAATCTTTCTGAGGCAATGGATTGACCCATTACACATAAATTATACAACAACTAAAATTTTTTTAGGCAAGAAAGAGTAAATCTTTTTGAGGCAATGGATTGACCCATTACACATAAATTGTACAACAACTAAAAAATTTTTAGGCAAGAGAGAGTAGACATCTTTTCGAGACATATGAGTGGCCCTGAATGGGGTCGTTTAGTTTTCTTCTACTTTCCTCCCTTCTTCTTCTCCACCAGCACCTCATCTTCTACAGTAAAGTTTTCTTCTTTTTCTCATCCTTTCATCTATTTATAGCTACAACCTGTGGAAAACCCAAGTCTATATTTATAGCCTCAAAATTTCTAGCTTCAGTGACGTCACTCAACTGGCTGACCTGAATACGCGATATTGTAGGTAGGTAGGTAGGTAGGTAGGTAGGTGCATTGAATTTAATATGGATAAAGGAAGTTTATAGGGATAAAGACCAATACACACAAGAGAAAAGGAGAAAGAAAAACCAATATCTACTATCCACACCAACGTACGAGAGTGCATAAAACACACACCTATATACTATCCACACCAACGAATGAGAATGCATAAAACACACACCTATATACTATCCTCACCAACGAACGAGAATGCATAAAACACACACCTATTTACTATCCACACCAACGAACGAGAATGCATAAAACACACACCTATATACTATCCACACCTACGAATGAGAATGCATAAAACACACACCCATATAATATCCACACCAACGATCGAGAACGCATAAAACACACAAATTTACTATCCTCACCAACGAACGAGAAAGCATAAAACACACCTATCTACTATCCACACCAACGATGGAAGAGATGAAAAACACACATATCTACTATCCACACCAACGAAGGAGAACGCATAAAACACAAAAATTTACTATCCTCACCAACAATCGAGAAAGCATAAAACACACATATCTACTATCCACACAATCGGGATGAGAAGAAAAATACACACGCATATGCTATCCACACCAACGAAGGAGAACGCATAAAACACACAAACACACCAACGAAGGAGAATGCATAAAACACACAAATTTACTATCCTCACCACGAACGAGAAAGCATAAAACACACACCTATATACTATCCACAAAAACGAATGAGAATGCATAAAAAACACACCTATCTACTATTTACACAATCGAGATGAGAAGAAAAACACACACCCATATATTATCCACACCAACGAATGAGAACGCATAAAACACACACCTATTTACTATCCACACCAACGAACGAGAAAGAATAAAACACACCATGCCTACTATTCACGCCAACGAATGAGAATGCATAAAACACACACCTATATACTATCCACACCAATGAACGAGAACGCATAAAACACACCTATATACTATCCATACCAACGAACGCGAGCGCATAAAACATACACCTATTTACTCTCCACAACAACGAATGAGAAGAAGAGTTAGAGGGTTACCAAAATCTTTTACACAACGTAAACTTAGGTAAAGAGGACACTTCTGAACGGTGTGTGATGTGCAAGTTAGTGACTATACAATTTAGATTTGACACTGGAGTAAGACCATCTCTTTGCAGAAAGTACATTTATTGCCTCTGACAAAAAGAGGTATAAAAACGGACGACCACTCCCAGAAGAACCACTCCCTTCATGACAGGACAGGACAGTTATCGACATCCCCGAAAGACCATTCCGGGAAGACACTTGTGTGACTGTGCCAAGGAGTGTAGAGACTCTCAGAACATTACACACTGTCCCTACAATTCCACCTTTTGATCACCACAAATGTTGTACAGAGACTTGTTTATATTCCACTATGATCGTTTTCATGTGTCTTATATTCATGTACTTAACCATTTAGCTTTTATGTATTTTTGTCTTTCGTGTTGTTCACCATTAAAGATGACAATAAACGTGTCCTGAAAAAAGTATAAAAACTCTTGTCTTGTCTGTCTTCGTGTCAAAAGTGACATTCCTTTCACTACTACTATGGCTACCTCTACTGTCTCTACTCCCTCTTCCTCCACTGTCAAAGTCATTCACGAACACGTAGATCGGACTAGTTGGGAGGCCTTGTATCTTCGCCATCCCTTTAACATACTCATTGCCGGACCGAGCGGTTCAGGCAGGACCGAATTTGTCAAACGTTTGATCGAACATAAACATCATTTGATCGATCGTCCCCCTCAACGAATCGTGTAGTGTTACAAAGAGTGGCAATCGGCGTACAGCCTTCTGCGAGAAAGTCAAGGCGATTCCATCGTCTTTGTGGAAGGCATTCCTGGCGAGGACGACGGGATCGTGTCTGACCCTAGTCAAACTCATTTGGTTATTTTTTCAGACATCTTAGGAGAAGACAAAGAAGAAATTAGACTCTGGTTTACGCGCAAAGGGCATCATCGTAATGCCAGTGCCATTTACATCACCCAAAATTTGTTTCAATAAAGTAAAGCCCATCGTACCATCAGTCTCAATGCTCATTACGTGGTGTTGTTTAAAAGCCCTAGAGATAAATCGCAAGCACAAGTCTTATTCAAACAGTTAGGGATGCCTTGGCTGACAAATGCGTACGACGATGCCATTCAAACCCCACACGCTTATTTACTCGTGGATTTAAAACCCACCACTCCCGAGTATTTGCGATTTCGTACCCATCTGTTTCACCACTGGTGCCAAGACGGAGGGCCTGTCGTGTACACGTCCCCTTCGTCGACCTAATCACAATCACCAAAAAAAAAATCTATAAAAACCTCGGTCACTTTGACTCTGTCTCACACATCATCAACATGACGTCCCTACAGTCTCATCTTCCCATTAAATTGATTCGTGCCTTGTACGGTATCAGTCGCGAAAAAAATCCACAAATACGTGCTCGTATCTTAGAAGCTAGTCTCAAAGAAGTCTTACGATGGTTCACGTTGACAGCACGTCAATTACTGCAAGGCATCATTCAGATTCCACATCAAACCAAACGTTTTTTTGAGAGAAACAAACTAGCCTTGACGCAATTATCTGATCCTCGCATTGACACTCAAACCAAAAAGCAAATCATTTTGAAACCTGGAGGTAGCGGTTCTCTAGGAGGTGTCATCATTCGTTCCCTCTTAAAATGGGATCCTAATGCTCCCAAAGTCGTCCCCAGGAAAAAAGCCACGCCCAAACGTGCCCAGAAGAAAAAGAAAAAGAGCAACGGTGTCAAGACCAGGTTACAGCCTCAGAAAAAAAAAAGAAAAGTCCACAGAAAACAGCTTCTACTCGCAAGAGAGTGTCTCCAAAAACTTCTCCTTCAGCGGTGACACCCTCTTCCTCTTTAGCGGCAGAGGCCGCTGCTCACAAAGTACCTGCCCCCAAAATCAAAGTCCAAGAGAGAATGGGTTTGTTACAGAGTTTACTGGATTTGTCCAAGCAAGAACTGTCCCGATTTAGTCCGTTGCGAACTCCTCCACGACGTGTGTTGCCTGTCATCAAGTTGATACGACGTAAAGACAATCAGTGGCGACGCATTCCAGTATAAAAAGACCCGAGGCAAACAATACGGATCAGTGTTTTTGTGCTGCTGCACGCCCAAAGATGTCCCCTCCAAGAAGTGTACACCGTTACCATCGTCGTTCTTCTTCGGTCCAAAAAGGAAAAGGAAAACGAAAAAGACAGTCACGTCATCCTAAAAAGCGCTTAGCCAAACATCGACGTCACCCTCTGAAAAGACACACTCGTCCAAAGAATAAAAGGAGAAGCCACCAAGGGGAGGATTTTACATTAATATGGATAAGTTAGTAGATAATCACGCCGCAAAGTTAGAGAACAACTTCCTAAAGAAACGATAAGATAAAAGGATGCATGTCGAGTCATGGACTTCAGTGTATGTTGTGCACCAAAAGATGTCTCCTCATTGTCGTTCTTCTGTCAAGAAAGGAAAAAAAAAGACAGTCTCGTCATGCGAGAAAACGCTTAGCCAAACAACGACGTCACCCCCAGAAAAGACACACTCGTCCAAAGAAAAAGAGGAGCCACCAAAGAGGAGGATTCTTTGGCGATTTTGGAAAACACATTGTCACCTTTATGACGAAGCGATAGTCCCCCCAAAAAGGATAAAAGACCGTGTGACAAGTCATCGACGTTAGTGTATTTTTGGTGTGTGTCCCGGAATCAACAAACAAAGATGTCACCCCGAAAAAGACATTCCTCTTCTACCCCCAACGGAAAGAAAGGAAAGGACTGCCTCCTCGTTTAGTCAAACATTGGGACATTTTGTCTGTCCTGTCCAAAACTCCTCCACCCATGCGAAAACAACTCATTCAAACCGCCTCCAAAGATGTCATCGATACGGTGAGCGAATGTTGTCTGAATGTCTTGAAAGGCACAATACCTTTGACTAAACATCAGAAAAATTGCTTAGCCAAACATCGACACGTTCTTCGCCAAATGGTCCAAAAGAAAATACCCATTCGTCAAAAGAAAAAGATGTTGGTGCAACGCGGAGGATTTTTACCTTTGTTAGGACTTATTACCAATGTAGCGAAACCTATACTGAGTGCCATGGGACATATTATATCCGCCCTAATTCCAAGATAAAAGACCAAGAAGATAAAAGGGACCTCTGAAATCAAAAGATCTCAGACGTGATCCTTGAAATCTGATGGAAGGACGAAAACTAGCTTTAGTCCCTTACAAACGATGGATGGAATACCATCGTTGGCAAGAACAACGAACCCCACATTTACATCCCAATCCTCATTTGACCGAGATGTCCCAGTTACAACACGAATTGCAATCGTTGATGGATCGCAGCAATTTGTCAGAAACGGAAAAATCTCAACGGTACGGTCAATTGTTGCAACGACTGAAACTCTTTCACCAAAAAGCTTTAGACGAAACAGCTCAACCCACTCTGAAAGATTTTAAGGCCTTGATGAAAAGTTCACCACCACTACTACCACCACTACCACTCCCAGTGGTCAAGACAGATGCAGCCCCACGGTTGCCTGAGGAAGAAGAGGCAAGAGAAGTATTTCAAACACCGTCAGCAGCTTCCATCCCTAATAAGATTGCGGCGTCCTTGTTGACCCCTTCCCCTACACCGCAACGAGCAGAACTTAAAGCTTGGGTTAAAAAGATGATGTCCACTCCACCTTCGACATAAGTGAAAAAGAAAGAAGGGAAAGCAGCAGTGAAAAAAAGAAGAAGACCAAAGCCATTACATTACCACCACAACCACCACCACTACCTTCCACTTCTACACCCGAGGCACATCGGACACGTCAAACCGTTTTTAAACCACCCCCTCGTCTCATTCAGAGTAGCATCAGTGAAGATTGGATCACTTATTAAAACATGGAGAAGGTGTTAGCCAGCATTTACTACGATCCATCCCATCCCGCAGGTTACGGAGGAGTTCAGAAATTGTATCGTGCTGCCAAAACTCGACTGAAAAGTATCCGTTTACCTCATGTGCAACGCTGGTTACAAGAACAAGCCACGAACACCTTACACAAACCCATTCGACGAAAATTTTCGAGAAGTCGCACCCAAGTAGAGGGTATCGATCACCAATGGCAAGCCGATTTAGCCGATGTCTCTCATTTGGCCACCTACAATCGTGGCTACAAATATTTGTTTTGTGTCATCGACGTCTTTTCCAAATTTGCTTGGGTCGTACAATTGACTTCCAAATCGAGCAGTGAGTTAGTGCGAGCCCTGCAACTGGTGTTGAAACAAAGCGGGCGTCACCCTCTTCGATGGCAAACTGACAAAGGCACCGAATTTCTAAACCAAGCTTTCCAAAAAAAATTGAAGAAACGTGACATTCATTTTTTCACCATCGAGAATCCAGAAACTAAAGCCAGCATCGTGGAATGTTTTCAACGTACTTTGAAAGAACGCATGTGGAAATATTTTACGCATCAACACACTCTCAAGTCCATCGACGTCTTGCCACACCTCGTCCAATCGTACTATCAATCTTACCATCGGAGCATAGGGCGTACCCCCCAAGAAGTGACTCCCGACAACGAAGTGACCGTCTTCGAGCGCCTGTTTGGACCGTCCACGACAGTGCCTGTCCCCAAGAAAGATGGAGTGATGGCATCAGGAGATTGGGTACGCATTGGCAAAACCAAACGCACTTTCGACAAAGGTTACTTACCCAATTGGACCACCGAATTGTTTCGTGTTACCGAACGTGTGCGTGGCCGTCATCCTCCCGTCTATAAATTAGAAGACATGAACGGAGAAGTGTTAAAAGGAACGTTTTACTTGCCCGAGTTACAACGTGTGACCAAAAAAGAAGACGACGTGTACGAGATCGAAAGCATACTCGATCGAAGAACCCGAAAAGTAGGAAAGAAATGTGTCAAAGAAGTCAAAGTACGTTGGAAAGGATATCCTCCCAGTTTTGACTCTTGGATCGACGCTTCGCAACTCATTGACTATAAAAAGAAGTGACCATCATGCCCTTCAACACAACCTCAGCTGCTGCAATGACCACTCCTTCCCCAGTTCTTCTCTGCTAGATCTACAAAAGCAACCCTTCTGGGTGTGGTGTGGAGAACGTGTGCCTAAAACGCAAATCGTCTTTTTCTGCCAAATCTTTGTGGTGTATTGTGTCATCGGTGCTGTCATTGCCAATCTGAGTTTGCAACAAGGAGACAAACAATTGTGGACCATTTTACTTAGCAGTTGCATTGGTTACCTTCTTCCCAATCGGTCTCTGAAATATTCCTCCAACGGAAACAACAACGGGAGTCTTGTGTCCAACGTTAGTCTGTGGAATTATGAACAACCAATTTTACTTAACGTTACCCAGTGATAGTTCAATGGAGGTGTTTCCCAATAATACCTTGTGCTGTTACTCGGTCAGATTACCTCAGGCCATCCAATTGGATCACGAAGCCCGTTGGGAAGTGGCTTTAGTGGAAATGATTCACCTACACAAATCAAAAACATTATCGAAAATCAAAACACTTTTACGGTAGAAGTTTATGACGAACAAGTGCAACAAGCCTTGGATGAACGTAGCAGTGTAGCTGACTTTATGAAATCACAAGACCGCAAAACTAAACGCTTCACCTATCTGTTGACCATTCCTGCAGGTTATTATTTTAGTGGTCAACATTTGGTGAACACGATTTCTACCAAATTCAATGCCGTGTTTGCCAAAGCCTTGGAGAGAACCAGAAAAAGTATCACCCTCAAGAACCACAAAATAGCTCGTCGTCTAATGATGAAATTTTCAGAGGACAAAGTATTGGCCATTACATTTTGTCCTGAATTGTATGATATTTTAGGTGGAGACCCCAAGCTGATCAAGATGAAAAACGAAATACCAGCCATGACCGGTAACTTGGATTTTGCGAAACATTTTCGATTCCCTGTAGAAATGAACCAAGGACTGAATTTGATTTTTGTGTACTCCGATGTGGTGGAGTACAACGTGGTGGGACACACCTCCGTACCGTTCCTGCGTGTCATTCCTTTCAAAGTGGATTCTGTCACGTCTGCTGACGAGGAAGGTGGAAACACCTATCACGTTCACCGCGAATTTGTACATCCTCACTATTTGCCCGTCAGTAAGTCGTATTTCGACACTGTCAACATTACTATAAAAGGAGATCTTGGACAAAATATTCCATTCACCAAAGGGAAAGTCACAGTGAAATTCCATTTTCGAAAACGATTACTCTAACTTTTTGTCAGTCATGTATTCTGTGTACCAAGGAGTCGCTCCACAGCGAGGACATGGTTTAGGTGATATGCTCAAATCGGCCTTTCGTACAGTGGTTCCGTTTTGAAACCGATGGTGACACGGGGATTGCACGACTTAAAAGATGCCGCGTTGACGCAAGGTAAAGAATTTCTCCAAAATGTCATCATTGACAAACAAAACCCCAAAGAAGCTTTCTTGAGAGCAGGCAAAAATGTCTTGCTTCAAATGAGCAAAGACCTTTTGGGTCGGCGAGAAACTCCTATAAATGCCCTGGGCGATGCCGAGTCAGACATTCCTGCTTCCCTGACGCCACAGCAAGGACAAGGTAGAAAAAGACGACGAAAACAGAGGACTTCACACCCCTAGAGCTAGAGAGTCTAAGAAAAGAAAAACCGTCCGAGATTTAGACGTTCTTGATTATTAAATAAGAGAAAATGATGCACCGAGAGTCTTGCGCTTGTTCCAAGTCGGAACTGGATCTGTTTGCCATGCCACTCACGATGATGACGATGCAAGAATCCCAGTGGGTCGAATTTCGTCCCGCCTCCTCTTTGACGGATTAAGCTCCCATCGAGTTTGAAATCAAAGGACAGCCGGAAGATTATCTCAATCTGAGTAGCAGTTACTTGTATCTGAAACTGAAAGTGATCAAAACCGCCAACACCAATCCGGGAGCCGATGCCAGAGTAGCTCCTGTCAACAATTTTATGCATTCCTTGTTCAGCGAAGTGGATTTGTACTTGAATAACAAACTGGTAAGCAGCAGTATGGATACTTACCCTTACTAAGCGTACCTAGAAAATCTCTTGACGTACGGAAAAGAGGCCAAGAACTCTCATCTGGATGCTTGCGTGGTATGGAAACCTGACACCGCAGGTGAAGACACGTTTAACGACACAGTCCTGACAGCCGATGACAATCCTCACAATGTGGGTTTTAACAACCGTCGATGGAAAATCCTGCAAGGTCGTAATTTATAACTGATGGACCGTTTGCATTTGGACATGTGGTTTCAAGGCAAGTATTTGCTGAACGAAGTGGATATTAGCCTGAGACACAATTGCAGCAGTGTCGCTTTCCATTTGATGGCTCATGCCAACGAGTACAAAACCACCATCCAAGAAGCCAGACTTTACGTGCGTCGTGTAGAAGTGTTACCTAAAGCGGGAAACGACATCAGTCACACATTGAGCAGAAAGACCGCCAAGTATCCGATACGACGTGTAGAAGTGAAAACATTCACCATTGATGCTGAAATCCGATCCAAGACCGAAGATCATCTGTTCCAAGGACAGTTACCCAAACGTTTAATCGTTGGTATCGTCAGTAATGCAACCCTCAACGGAGCCAACGATCAAAATCCTTTCCAGTTTAAGCACTACAGAGTGTCCAAGATCGAAGTCAGTCGCGATTGCAAGACTCTGTGTACCAGACCCTTCGAACCTAACTTTGCCCAGAAGAATTACTTGAGATCGTACTTCTCCCTGTACAAAGCTACCGGAGAACTAGGAACCAACACCAGTCACGGTATTTCGTACGAAGATTATGTCGGAGTTTACACTTTGTGGGCCTTTGATTTCACTCCAGACCAAGGCGGCGACGAGGGACATTTCCACCCTATAAAATCCGGTCAACTACGTGTGGAACTTTAGTTTGCAGAAGCCCTCACCGAGACGGTCAACGTCATCCTGTATGCCGAATTCGATAATACCATAGAAATTAACAGTTTGAGAGAAGTCATTCTAGACTATTAGACACAATGGAAGACTCCTATCCCTCTTTAAACAGTGGAGAATCTTTGGAAATGGAATGGGAGGATAGCGTGAAAGCAGAACCCCAAGATCAAGACAAAGAGGACGAGGTAGTAGTCACGTCCAGATGGCCAGAACAAGAACAACATTTAGTGTCCTGTTTTGCCAAACACCTGGCGAATACAATTACAGAATTGATCAAGAAAGATTGCTATGGATGTCAAAATGATCACCCCAGTCAAATTCAACACGATAAATGTCTGATGATGAGTCAAGAAGAAAAATTGGACGAGTATCTGGACGACGCTCGGGGGTCTCATCTCGGAAGAAGCAGTGTTTCATGAGTGGTATAAAGGCTTGCGTGATCATTCATGTTCTCCATTGACTGCTCCGAGATCCGTCGCATCGAATCTCTCTTGGCTCAGGGTGCGAAGACGGAGCTAATAGGAGTTTACTTGTCAGATCGTTTCAGACAAAAAGTCAGAATTGAATTGATGAATTTTCATCACCTGTGAAGAAAAAACAACACAACAAAAAATGGATACCTGGGAACTTTATTACCTTTTGAACAATAGTTCGTATACTGCTTCTTGGAATCCTGTCGTGTGTGCTAAAGATTAACTACCTCATCGCAAACCTCAAGACCATCAAGCTTATGTCATCAAGACGGACGAAAGTCATCTTCCAGGAACTCACTGGGTTGCCGTCTACTTTCCTCAAGAGAATTGTGTGGAATATTTTGATTCGTATGGATTACCCCCTTTGTAAGACGATATCATTGACTTTATGAGAAGCAATGTCCAGACGACACGATACAATAATGTGAAATTACATGGCACAGATTCCATGGTGTGTGGACAATATTGTGTGTATTTTCTTCATCAACGCAGTCTTGGATATCCTTTAGAACATTTAGTGACTTATTTTGATCGTTATTCTTCTAGAAACGATGAGAAAGTAGATCGATGGTTTTGTGACCATTATGGTTATCTTTTGTCTTTAGCTAGGAAACGTAGTGTACTTCAATGGCCTCATGACTTTCATCAATGGAAATCTCACATGATTTCACAACTTTGTCAACCTTGTCAAAAATAATTTGTTTGATGTTACTTGTGACTTGTTACTTGTTACTTGTTAATTGAATAAAAAATGTTGTGTTTTTAAAAAAAAAATGTGTCTGTCGTTTGTTTTCAAAAAAATACTGTGAATATATGCTCTTTGACTTTCTCTCTATCCCTCACCATGACATTTGCTATCATAGCGACCCGACACTAAATCCGAGTAGGGATGTTTTCTATCGCGTCCGCGTTTGAACCATATAAAGCGGGTTGGTCCCCAGTCTGGTCATCCATGGTTGACTCGTCAACCTATGAACATGCCTTCCAGACTAGCCAAGCTGAACGAAGCTTACGTCAGTTTACATCGTGTCAGGCTAAACCTGATACCTAAACCTGAAGAGATAGAGAATGTCAGGATGTTAGCTATAGCCCAAGACCTAATAGAAGAGGTCTCCAGAGAGGAAATTAAGAAAGAACAAGAAGAATGGACTGAGAAGTACAGACTTCAGAAGAAGCAGAGAGAAGAACAACAGCAGCAACAACAGCAGCAGCAGCAGCAGCAAGAACCAGACAGAGGTTTTGTGGACTGCCGTGTGGACACCAAAGAATTCTCTTTCTCTCTCCGCAGAAGCAGACCGTATCGTATAGGAAAGCCTGCCGCCAGACGGGAACGCAATCTTAGACATTAAATAAAAGATTGCCATTACTCCCGTTAATAGAAAAACCCAGTCCTTTTCAGGGCTACCCAATGCTCTCGAAAAGACATACTAATTCAATTTGCCAAAACTTTTAAAATTTTAAAAGATAAATAGAAGTGTGTCTATAAGCACTTCGTTTCTTCTGTCAGTAAAAAAAAATCCACCCTTTGTTTTCTCTGTCTTGTCCAATCGTGCCTGTCTGTGTTTGTAAGTAAAAAGTAAAAAAGTCAACGTGAGTGCTTCTCTTAGGTCCGCGCGTTTTCATGTGATCGTAAGTTTGGGTGTTAGTGGATGTTTTCCTTCACGTCCCTGCTTCAAGTATATAAAGCGGCACAATTGTCAGTCTGGCTACCATCGTTCACTCGTCAACTTAAAAATGAGTAGCAGACTACAAAAACTGTTGGAACTCCAAATGCACTTAGAGTATGCCAGCCGTCTTTTAGACGAACTGACTAGGGAGGCCATAGAGGAGAAAGAGAGGATAGAAGAGGAGGAGAAGAAAAAGAAAAAAAAAGGAGAAGGAAACGATCCTGCCTCACCTCTTCATGAGACCTCACTGTGAGGTGAAGCCAGAAATGAGGACACCTCCACAGACAGTACGACCACCTCAACCACAGCCACAACCAGTACAAAGTGCAGAGGAGACAAGGAGGCCAGATCATCATCATCATCCCCGGGTCTGGCACAGAGGACAGAGGGAACAACAAGTCTTCACTATTCCACAAACAGAGGAGTGGGATAGTGAAGCCACTCAAGCCCCGTCTGCTCTCCCAACCACTCATGTCAATTGGGAGAATGACTGGAGCTGACGTTGCCTGTATGGTGCCAGGCCAGGAAGGTATCACCATTAGCTGGGTGCATTTGAAGTTCTAAAAAACAAAAACAGCCCCTCTCAGAGCTAGCCAGATCTCTAGAAAAGAGAGACTATTCAATTTGCCAATTCGTGATAATGTAGAGTAGTGTGACTATAAACACTCACTCCTTTACTGTTTGTGTGTGTGTGTGTGTGTGTGTGTGTGTGTGTGTGTGTGTGTGTGTGTGTGTGTGTGTGTGTGTGTGTGTGTGTGTGTGTGTTTGCATGCGCGTTTCTTGGTGTGGATACTATATGTGTGTATGTTTTATGCTTTCTCGTTCGTGGTGAGGATAGTAGATAGATGTGTTTTTTCTTCTCATCCCGATTGATGGATAGTATATTTGTGTGTTTTGTGCGTTCTTCTTCGTTGGTGTGGATAGTACATGGGTGTGTTTTTCATCTCTTCCGTCGTTGGTGTGGATAGTATATGGGTGTGTTTTATGCTTTCTCGTTGGTTGGTGAGGATAGTACATTTGTGTGTTTTGTGCGTTCTCCTTCCTTGGTGTAGATAGTACATGGGTGTGTTTTATGCCTGCTCGTTCGCTGGTGAGGATAGTATATAGGTGTGTGTTTTGTGCGTTCTCCTTCGTTGGTGTGGATAGTAGATATGTGTGTTTTATGCTTTCTCGTTCGTTGGTGAGGATAGTAAATTTGTGTGTTTTATGCATTCTCGTCCGTTGGTGTGGATAGTATATAGGTGTGTGTTTTATGCATTCTCATTCTTTGGTGTGGATAGTATATGGGTGTGTGTTTTATGCATTCTCGTTCGTTGGTGTGGATAGTAGATATTGGTTTTCTCTTTCTCCTTTTCTTTTGTGTGTATTGGTCTTTGTCCCTATAAAACATCCTTTATCCATATTAAATTTAATTCACCTACCTACCTACCTACCTACCTACCTACCTACAATATCGCGTATTCAGGTCAGCCAGTTGAGTGACGTCACTGAAGCTAGAAATTTTGAGGCTATAAATATAGACTTGGGTTTTCCACAGGTTGTAGCTATAAATAGATGAAAGGATGAGAAAAAGAAGAAAACTTTACTGTAGAAGATGAGGTGCTGGTGGAGAAGAAGAAGGGAGGAAAGTAGAAGAAAACTAAACGACCCCATTCAGGGCCACTCATATGTCTCGAAAAGATGTCTACTCTCTCTTGCCTAAAAATTTTTTAGTTGTTGTATAATTTATGTGTAATGGGTCAATCCATTGCCTCAAAAAGATTTACTCTTTCTTGCCTGAAAAATTTTTTAGTTGTTGTATAATTTATGTTTAACTCACAAAAACATTATTCTCTGTTGCAAGTGTCCAGTTCCGTGACGTCACCCTACCTGTTCCATTCCTATTGTTCCCATACAAAATTCCCATTGACGCTATAGTGTCCCAGGGTGTGCCATTTGACGCTATAAATCTTGACGCTATAGTACAAAGTAGGGTCCCGTAATGCTAATTCCCATTGAAGCTATAAATCTTGACGCTATAGTAGAAAAAGTAGGGTCCCGTAATGCTAATTCCCAATGTGGCTATAGTATCGCTTATTTTAATGTTTTATTTATAATTTTTCAGTTTCCGTGAAAGTCAGTATGAGTTTAAATAATTTCAGTACTACTTTAAGTTTTGGTAACATTTTTAAAATTTATCTATGGATCATTTTCAATCTCCGCTAAAGTCCGGTGCAATTTCAGAATTTAGTGCCACACTTTGTCTTTGCCATTTATGACAACCAAAACATCTGGCTAGTTATCAGTTTCCATTCAAGTCCGCTAAATTTTTCGGAAATTTAGTGCAATATTTTAAGTCACGGCAATCTGAATACAATCTTCCAGAGTTTTTCTCAGTCTCCACTAGAGTTTGGGACATTTTGGTAATCTTAGTACTACTTTTAGACTAAATAAATATAATTTAATCTTCTGGGATATGTTCAGTCTCCGTTAAATTCTGGGACAAAAATTTCGTAATTTTAGTGTTACTTTTGGTCACAGTCATTTGAATATTAATGTTCCAGATTTTCTCTGTCTCCACTGTAGTCCGGGAGAATGTCGTAATTTTAGTACTACTTTTAGTCTAAACCAATGTAACCTAATGTTCAGGGACATGTTTAGTCTCCGTTAAATTCTGGGACAATTTCGTAATTTTAGCGTTACTTTTAGTCACATCCATTTTGGCGTTAGTCTTTTCCTTGATTATAACTATTTATAGCATCATTATAATTATGCAAATTTATGAACACCGTCAACATAATTTCAGGTCTAGGTA